>VYZP01070428.1:370-20289 GCA_013400635.1 Hypocryptadius cinnamomeus
ACAGAAATTTGCATATATCCCTGGGAAGACAATGGCCAACTTCCAGCACAGAATGTCTGGTGGCTGCTTTGGGGCTTGTGTGCACAGCTTTGTGATCCAAATAGCTTGTGCCAGCTTGAGGAACAGGCAGACGTGGATGTGCTTTACATGTACATCTGTATGTGTGAATGGGGGCAAGGAGTAACTCAGAAAGAATTCAAGGGGCAAGGTTTTGCATTGCACTTCCTGGTTAGCAGTAGAGGGGGAGAGTTTCTTTTTTCCAAGCATGGACTGGATTGTTTGTCAGTCAGTGCTCTCAGGAAAGGCTGGGGGGAAGAGAAGAAGAGGGGGGAGAAGAAGAGAAAAGCATACTTTCTTCAGGTGTGTGGCATGCAATGTACATTGCTCTTCCAATCTACAGTTACAAACTTTTCTGTTCCAGCTCAGGAGAGGGAATACATGAGCATATCAATATGGATTTTAGGAAACTGTTGAAGGAAGGGTTCTGTCTACAGAGAAGGTGTTTCCTGGCAGAGGGGGAGATGTTTGCAGCAGCACTGCCTTCATCCTGGGTAGGCTCTGTCATCCATGTGCTTGGGATGAGGTTGCAGATGGTATGAATTTACAGAAGTCATAAATGTAAATCTCTGACTTATCACTTACTTCTGAATTTTGGCATTTTGACACAGAGCATAGCACTGCCCACAGGAATATCTTCAGGCTTAGAGAAAATACTGATAAAAATGAAAGCATGGCTCAGAGATCGGCTTCTCCTATATTAGGTCTGGCATATATCAGGATGATGATGTCTCCTGTTGCAACATTCTCCTTGTCACTTCAGTCCTCACAGAAGATGCTTGGCAGACTGTTTAAAATAAGGCAAGAGGGGAACAGGACCAGAGAGGCTGAAATTTGGAGAGGAGCAAATGAGTAACACAAGATAGTCAGCCTTGAAGGGAAACCAGTTCCTCTGAAGAATGGGAATTTCTCCACTATGTGTGCATCTAGTTTGAATGCTAATACACTTTCAAATGGAGCATGCCAGAGTGCCTCTTGCCTGTAGCTAAGCTTCAGTTTCCTTGGGTTGCTGGCATTGTGAATCTCTGCTGTGAGTTGAATCGGACACTGGAAACGTGGACGGAATTGCGTGGCTCTGACTCTCTTCTTGGCTCCTTTGCCTCTGGTTTCTTTTCAGAGCAATGTGAAACTGTTATAGGCTGGAAGGCAGAGTGGAAAGTCTGTTCTTTCTGTGCAGTGTTGCCTGTATTGTGTTCTGTGGTTCATTATCTAGGATTTGTCAGGTCTTCTCTACCTTCCCTCCCAACTGCATGGAACACAAACGCTGCAACCACTTTCTTGCTCTTAAGAGGTGTTGTGGGTTCATGATGCTCCATTCACCATCCCTACATGTGGGATGTACTCTTACTGCTTTGTAGGCATCCTCACACTTAGCAGGTGCAGGGCTAATTTGCGACCAGGTATTCAAGCCAGCTTTTAATGTGCATTGCCCTGTCTAATTAGTAAATGCTTGTTCTTTCCCCTCTGAGATTGAAGTACATATTCCTTTAAGTCTAACCGTCCATCAAAGAGGACTTGAATGAGGCCCTGCTATGGTTGGTAGACACAGGCAGCTAATGACAAGAGAGAGCCCATTTCCTTTGTGAAGAGAGACCTGTACCAAGGTGATTTATAGTCCCAAAGATTTATTAGTGTGGGGGCTGAAGAGTTTTGCAAGCTGGAACCCAACAGCTTAGGTTTTTTTCAGGGGAAAAAGAAATCTGTACCTCTTCCCCACTCCTGAAAGAAGTGAACTCATCAGTAGCAGCAATTGCAGACTGAGCTGGGCCAAGCAGCAATTGCTACTATTGCTGTGCTTGGTCTCTTCCTTCTGGTGCAGCTGTGTTGAGCTTTACACCTGTGCTTTGTTCAGTGACCTGCTTTGGCTGTTTAGGCTGATTTAATGAGGGTTGGGGATGGGGCAGGACTGTCTGATTGAAGAGTTTCTCTCTTGCATCTGATTTTGTGCCTTGGCCTAAAGCATATTTTAATTTTCTGTATACTTCCCCTGGATTTTCTCCTCTTTGACAGTGCAGAAGCAAGGGAGCCTGCTCCAGATATTAGAAAAGCAGTAATGTTTCTCTAACATCTGTTCTCTGATGGTCTCAGAGCAGAAGGTTGTGGAGGTGAATGATGCCAGCAGTTTTGAAAGTGATTTTGTAAGCTCATGGATAGCAGGTTCATAATGAGGAACTGGGTGGGGATACACTCTTTAAAATCCTTAATACAGAAACTGGATGCAAAGTGAATGACCACAGAAGGTTGCCAAGCTTACATGTTCTTCCTGAAAAGCATCTGCCAGTACCACTGGAGATGAAAAAGGTGAGCTCGATGGACCATGCCTTGACGAAAGTGGGCATTTATCTTCTTCTTCTGGACATGGTGGGTCAGTCCAGCATACTTCTACCCCAGCATTTGGTGTTCAGCAGTGGTCAGTAGTAAATGTCTATGGAGAAGGTAAGAAACAAGAGCAAAAGATCCTTTCCTGCCTATTCCTTTCCATCTTCCAATGAGGAGAGGTTAGGGTCTCCCTGGCTAGACTTTTCATCTGGACCAATGTTTCTTTCATATTTGCAGAAGATAGATCTGTGAGCAGCTCATCTCTTCTTTCTGAAACTGTTAATGTTCTGGGCTTCATAGGCTCCTTGCAAATTCAGTGTTGTGTCCTGAGGAAGAAACATGTTGTTCCATTTTTAAACCTTTTGTCTGTGGTTATACAGTGAATGTTTTCTCTCTCTGGATACCCTTCACTCTGTTTAAAGTTTTAATATTTTTCCCAAGCTACCCCAACTCTAGTATCAATGGCTTTGTGTGAAGCAGTAGCAAGCCACAACTTGCAGGTACTTGCTGGCCAGTTGTGGTATGGAGTGGAGTTCAGGCATCCCTGAACTGTGGTAAGCTCATCACTTCCTCCCAGTGCAGCCTCTGATTGGAGTCCACAGAGATGCAGCTCAACATGAATTGATGGCCATGTAATTGGTTCTTGTGTATTCACATGATAAAAGATGAGTGTTAGTTTCGGCTGGGACACTTGTAACTGGCTGCAGAATCAAATACTGATGTTTAACTAATGTGCTCATTTCAGTGTAGGACGTGTGAGTGAGCTTGGTTTTGGCATTTCTTTGTGTGGGTGTTTGACTTAACAAGTAGAAGTTGTTCTTTTAATAGCTGTGTTTTTGGATGTGACTTCCTAAATTCTCAGAGCACATAGAAATAGGGCAAGCAATGGGAAGGAAGGGAGGAAACTGTGGTTTCACACTCCTACCCACAAAGCTGCCTATGCATTTAAAGCTTCCAGACTTCTGTTCCTTGAAGTGTTGGAGGACTGACTGCCAGCAGGTTGTCCTGCTTCACCTGGATAGCAGCTTACTTAGTGGCAGGAGGCAGTGTGGTACTTAATATCCCTTCATCAGATATTTTTTGTCATGAAAGGACAATGTATGTTAGAGGATCCTCTGTTCCATTGCAGATTTGAGATGTGTGCCTGAAGAGTCTTTTTCTCAGTCCTTTCCAGTGCAATCCTTTCCCTCTTATACCATTTTATATGTAATTTTTCCCCAATATACTGACATAAAGCATTGTAATAAATTACTACTCACCTTCTTGTCTTATTGTTTCCCTATCTCTGTGCCATCTATTTTGCGTGATCACTTTCCTACCTTCATCTGGCTTATCACAGTTATCAGTGCAATTTAATGATTCTTAGCCTGCCTTGCAGCTCAGCCTGATTACAGATACTGATGGTGATAATCTGTGCTGTGAAACTGTGCCTTATTGATGTCAGCATGATTTGAACTCTGGCTCCTGCAAAACTTTTCCAGCGAGTTTTTGGGTGGTTTGGGATCTGTGTGGGAGGTGGCTACTAAAAGTCTTTATGCCTTAGATGTGTGTTATCTGTTAATGAAACCTTGTATGCCATTCTCTGCATGCAGGGCTGGGGCTTTCTGGCCTGACTGCCAGGTTTGATTTCTCACTCTGGTGCTTGCTCACAGCCAAGCATGCCCTGAACCTGCAGATGGGGAGGAGGGGTTTTATTCAGGATCTTGGTTGCTTAGGGCTGAAGAGTTGACATGCTCCAAACACGTAGTATGAAAACCCTGAAGCAAATCATATTGTGTAGAGTGGAGAACTGGGGAGGTGGAAGCTGTCCAGAGCTTTAAGGGCAAGTGGATTAAGGTTGTTGCAAGCGTGTCCGTGTCAGGACTGGAATGATCAGCACAGGAAAACTCCAGGAGTCATTTCATGGCTGAGTTAAACGCAGATGAGGCTTTGCTTCCCTCCTCCACAGAGCACCTGTGTCTCCATGCCTCAGTGTCCTGGCCCTCTCTGTGTGTAGCATGTGCTCCATATACATGCCTTTCCCCTTTCACCTTTTCTGGTCTTTGACTTCTTAAAACCCTCTGAGCATTATTTCCCTCTCCCCTGATGAAGAGCTCATTTAGACTTAATTTGTAAATTGTTTGAATATCACAAGGCAGAGGAGGAAGATCAAGCACTCTGTTTTTGTGATTTGGGTTCTTTCCCCTAAAAGCATGAACAAGTACAGCTCCTGCCTCTGCATGGGATCGACAAAGAAGTGCTGCCCTGTGTGCTAAGATAAGGAAAGTAAATGTTTGACTCCTCCTCTTCCTCACCATCCTGATCAGTTTTTTCAAAATTCTCCTAAATATTAGAGTTTGAATTTATTATATGTGTGTCTGTATGGCAAAAGGGAAAAGACAAAAATAATTTGTGGCTTGTGGCACCAGTAAAAGAGATTCCTTCCACCTCTACTTTTAAACTGAAACATTCTTGATTTTTAGTTGTTCTGGCAGACCTGAAAGGATTCTCCCTTCCCCCTGACCTCACTGGCATGCATGGATTGCTGCTTATTGAAAAGTAATTTTCTGTCATAGATTCTAATGGAAAAGTTTATATAAAATGTCATTCTATATATATACATGCATTTTTAAAACAATACTTGTTAACTGAAAACTTTACCAGTCACATCTGAAAAAATAACTGGGATTGGTCTTGGCAGTCGCGAACCTTAAAAAATAAAAAGGTGGTATTTTATAAATAGAAGAGATTTTCTTCTTCTGCATCATGATTCTTTAAGCATTTTCTATACATGAGCAAATATTTAGACTTTTGTCCAAAGCAGTGACAGCTGGAATATTTATTTAAATCATTCCACATGTCCTCTTGTAGGGTGTGAGGTTATAAGAAGAAAAAGCCCTGGACCACATAAGGTTTGTGATAAAGTGTGAGCAGAGATGACATTACATATCTTTTCCCACTGGTGCAGGGAACGTTTACTCTGTTTCTTTGCACAGGCTTGAAATTGGCCTGGTCAACATGGGGCTGCTTTTGTTAATTCTTGGTGTCTGTTTCTCAGATGCTGGCATGGATTTCACAGCAAGCATACTTTTTCCAGAGGTGTCAAAAGTTGCTTCTAAGGAAAAGCCTTGAGAATTGATGGGTCAAAGGCACACAGTATCTGGCCGAACTCATCTATCTGTGACAAGTGCTTAAGGCTTCTTGGGCGAGGCTGAAATAAATAGGATTGAAATTGAAAAATGATCCTTTCTGGAAGAGTCTTTTGTAAAATGTGATAGAAATAGATATGGCCTGAAAAGAAACCAGTATCATGGGGTTGAACCAGGCAATTTGCTTCTCTAGTTTGCAACCTGCTGATTGTGTCACCGTTGTGTTTTAGGCAGCTGAGAAATTAAAAGTCTGTGCCCTGGGTGTTGTGCTGCCTGCCTGCTCCCTTCCTACAATTGGAGTCCCTGAGGATCTCCTTTCCTTGTTGTCAGGATTGTTGTAATTGCATCATCTCCTAGGGTTCGCTCAGCACTCTGGTGTACCTGTCCTTTGATAATAGTGGCATCTTTTCACTTCCCTGCTGGATCTTCACCTGCCTTCATTGCAGAATCAGGACCAAGCTTTTAGATTATGACAATTCTTGCTTTCTGCTAGGATATTGCAATCATAAGAGACACAAGGTGAGTTTTTTAAAACTTTAAAATCAAACAAAAAATCCCCCAGACTCCATTGCACTGAAGCTGTGATCATTAATCCAGCTGAGCAGCAGCTTTAACTTGTCTGCAAGACCTGACAAGTCAGGACAAGCATTTCTATCCTGAAGGCAATGGTGATAATTCAAAAAAAGCATAGATGCTAACAAGTCCCGAGAATCAGCAGGGGTAGCGTGCCACACACAGGATGCCAGTTTCTGGCTTGTGGGACATCTGACATCAGTCTGATTTAACACAGGAGCGATACACTGGTGGCCAAGTTTTTTGAACCCACATGCGACAGGTTTCCTGGTAGTTTTGCAAAACCAAAGTAGCAGAAAGGGAGACAGAACAAGTGAAGTCCCACTATGAAAAACAGTTTTGGTTTGCTAATGGGAGATGCCTCAGCAAAGAGAGAACCTGGAGCCTTTTTTGCTGTCCTGGTTATGTTTGTTGCCTGAGTTTTGGAGCAGATGCTGGAGGAATTGATTTCCTTTTTGATGATTTTTCTCAGCAATAAGAGTTCTCACTCTGTCCTTCTCACAGTTCTTGCTATCCTATTTGGGACCTGCACTGTCCTGCTTATTCTCCCTGGGTCTTTTGCCTTTCTAAATCTCAGTGTGAAGGTACTAGACTAGAAATCCTGTCCTTGGAGCATAGACTACACCAGGCCTTCAAGAATCTGTCATGCATCGCACCCCTTCACATGCTTCCATTATGCATCACTGGATCTCTTTTCTCCTTTATGGCTTTTTTGGCATCCTGCACTGCTCTGTTCCACAGGCTGGGGTAAGGATGCCATGGGCTGACTTCCTCAGTGTGTGTCCCGCCATTGGCCGTGCCCCAGCTATGCCAGGCAAACTGTCCCGCTCCGACCCCCTCCTCTTGCTCGGCCCAGA
The DNA here is from genome assembly GCA_013400635.1 of Hypocryptadius cinnamomeus. NCBI lineage: Eukaryota > Metazoa > Chordata > Aves > Passeriformes > Zosteropidae > Hypocryptadius > Hypocryptadius cinnamomeus. The sequence goes on from VYZP01070428.1 coordinate 7,305, forward strand.
TTGGAGCCCCCGAGAGGTCTTTGTCCGCCTGTTGAGAGCAGCCCCCGTTCCTCCATTCCCACATGGCACACCCTCCCCAGCAGCCCTCTCCCCATTCAGCAGTTTGGGCTGAAAGAACCTTGGCTAATTACGTGAGGCTGAAAATTACCACTTTGCCGTGTTTTCCTGCTGCTGGGCCCATTTGTGTGGGGCCTGTAGTTAGAGGGAACAAAGTCCCCCCCGTGGAGCCAGGCAGGCCCCAAGTGTGAAGCTACAGGTACAAGCAAGAGGGGAATGAAGGGAATAATTACCAGCTTCTCCAGGTGAAAGCCCCGTTAAAACTTCAATAAGCCAATTAGGGGCCAGGGTGTGTGTGTGGGGAGAGTCTCCCCCACCTATAACTGATTCCCACCAGGCAATTAACAGAAATCATTTCACGGAGGGGAGGATAAGAAATGGCTCTTAGAAATTATCTTGAGTTGGGGGGGCCTGAAACAGCACGACTGCTGCAATGGTCCTCATGTACTCCAACCTCCTTGCTCACTGTGTGGCCTGAAAATGTTGGTGGGGCTAGGAGGAGAGGGAGGAGGGAGGGAAAATGGGAAAGAAAAAGGAATCGCTGGAGCTTTACACCTGGGCAGGCTTTGAGGAAGTGAGGGCTGGAGTTCAGAGCTTCTTGTAAGGCTGTGTGTGGGCCCAGAGCACCAAGCTCAAGGGGGCTGCTGGGTCTGGGGAATATTGAGCTCAGGGTGTCTTCTCCATGGGGGCAAGGGGGAAGGATAATGGTACTGACCACAGCAGGGAGGGGGTGTGATGGGTGTGAAGGCTGGAAGTGGGTGTGCAGGTTGGTGAGAACTGAATGCCAGGCCCTCAGAGATCTGCCGAAGGTGCATGATAGTCTGCAGGTACAAGTGGTGTCCAGTGACTAGTACTGTGCATGTATCTCATCCAGGGATCATGTTTTTCTGCTTCTCAGTCAGCAGCTTCACCTGTTCCTTCCTTGCAATTCAATCAAAAAACCCCAGGGAATTTTCTCAAGATAGAGATTTTATAAAGTTATCTTGCAACTCCTGTGTACTGCACTGCAGATGGCATGTGCAGCAGTTGGAGGTAGAGCATGCTGTCTGGTGGGTACCTCTCAGGGGTCTTGCCCATTGGTGTTTGAAAGGCTTCTCTGGGGAATAGAGCAAGAGTAGAGCGTAGGATGAAGTTGCTACAGATGGCTGAGATTTCCATAGTGATGTGGGAAGGGAGAATGCTTTTTGTGAGTAAGGAAGTTGAGACACCAGCTGTGGTTATTTCACCTGCACTTGAAAAAGAAACAAAAAACCCAAATAAACCTTTAACTCCTCAAAACACAAATGTAACCTTAGTAGCCACTTTCTTTGAATTTCTGATGTTGTGTCTTCAGAGCATTAAATATGTTCTTTGAGATTTTGTTCTGGTTACTGATAAGCTGGCATAATTGTGCTGTAGGTGGTGTTTAATCACCTAGTCTCAAACTGACCTGAAAGTCCCTAGATTTCATCCTTTTTATTTTTTTTTTTTTTTCTCCCCTTCTCTTTCTTCACAGAAAGCTCTCTGTGGTAGGAATAGAGAGCTGTATCTCTTGCACACCCCAGATTTTAGACTCAGAAATGATTTCTCAGTTGAGTCATGTTTCTTTATTATTCAGCTTCTAAAATGTAACCCCAGTGGTTGCCTGCAGAGAGCTCTGCTCACAGAAAGGCCTGGTAGGCATGCACAGACAAATCAGTTTTAGCACAGACTGTGATTTTTGGTACAAGTTATTCAAATCAGTGCCTGAATTATGTTCTGGATTAAATTTCTGTTATGGTTAAGGAGTCTCTTTTTTCCTGTAATAACAGTAATAACTTGAGCATCATTTGGGGTTTAAATTTGGTCTCGAGAAAGATAAGGAATTCCTGTAGAAAGACCTCTGCATGAACAACTACTCCATGCCTGGCAAGCCCAGAGGTTTGGTTTGTGAGGAAAGATGAACATTGTTGGACATAGCATGGAAATATGTATTTTACACTGTTAAAAATAGGTTTTTAAGACTTTTCCTTCAATAAAGGAGCAGGTTGATGTCAAATACTTGTATAACTACAAAAGCAATTCTGTTTGAAGTTCTGAAAAATGACAGCAGCACTATGAAAAGCACAGTTCCAATATTCCTCTTGTACAGGAACACTCAGGATTCTCAATCAACTTTTATAGAGCTAATCTGAATGTGCTCCTCTTTTGAACATTTGCTTCTTCCTAAAAGCTTGTGTCATGTGGAGTACCGGGGAAAGCATTGATATTTAGATGTGAACAGGCCTAGGAACATCAGGACTGTTTTGTGGATTGAATCACTAGTTTCTAATCAAGGGTATTTTCCCATTCAATACCGTAGTGTGGAAGAGTGTGCATGTGTCTGTCCTGTCTGGAATCTTTGTCTTGATGTCATTTAGCTCAGTTTTTCTCCAGCAATGAGGATGGTGCTCTGTGTCTGGTGGCTTGTTTTCCCAGAACTTACCTGCTGCAGGGCTGCTGAAGGGACAGTGATCAAGGTTGCAGGTAACTTGGGGACAGAGTATGGAGTGAAACTGCAAAGAAATGAAGGCAGGATGGAGGTGTCTAGGCTGGACACCTGCTAAACAAGGGTAGAGTAGGGGTGATCTGTCTACCATGCCAGGAATTGGGCTTTTGGGGATATGAAAAGCTTTCTCTGCTCTTTGGCCTGAGTGTCTTTGAAGTCTGGAGGAAGACATGAAATTAGAGGCCAAGGAAGAAGGCAGGAGAGGTGAAGCTGATGCTCCCTCTGTCATGAGGCATGAAGTATATGACTTGGCAGGCAGCAACATGAGCATTTCTTCCATCTCATGAGTTCTGCCTCAAATGTGCCTTCATGTTTTAATCCGGCATCTCTACAGTGCTCTTCAGTACAAGATGTAAGTGCTGTCCTTCTGGGGACCACTTTTTAGTGGTCCACTTGAGGTGGCATATGAATGAGTTATTTGTCCATCTGTTCATGCATGTGTTGCTGGTGCTCCTTGCAAGAGCACAGGATTTCCTCTTGGAGCAGTAGTGGTTGTCAGCGTTGCAGGGTTCATGGTCTTCTCTATGCATTTTGCTTTCTCTCTGTGCTGAGTCTATGATGGGGTGTGGCAGAGCTCTTCTGTACCTTCTCTGTGTGACATTTATGAGATATATCAGGAGCACAATTTAACTCTGAGTTGACTGGTGCCTTGGGGGATGCGGTAGCAGGCATGTGAGCTCAAAGAGGTAGCAGCAAACCTGCCAGAGCTTTCCAGTCTGTTTCTGGAGCAAGCCTGGCTATTTGCCTTCAGCTGCTGGGTCTTTTCAGCAAGGTGAGGCTGTGCTGCAGTGGGATTCTTCTGCTTGCTCAGGTGAGCTTTAGGTGCACTGTCTTACCTGCTGATTTTTGCTGAATTTGTGGTTACAGAATGTTAACATAAAACCCGGCTGTCTTGACTTCTGAGATACTGAAGATGCTTGGTTCAGTTCTCTGGTCATCCTGCAAGAAATAAAAAGTACAGCTAAAGGAACTGGTCTAAGACAGTGAAGGGCAACACCAGCCCGGCATGACCACCCAGTCCTGGGTTTGTGCAGCATTGCCTGCATCTAAGGCAGGTGGGATTTCTTGCATATTTGTGGTGCCTGCTTGCTCATAAAGAAGATGCTAAACTGATGCTGTGCTGTTGGTTTTTTTTCCTCCTTGCAAATTAAATGCCCCTGGGGAAGGAGCACTTGCTCCCCTGCATTCTCTGTCTCTCTCCCTTTGTGTGTATCTGGTCTGTTGGAGAAGTCTCATGCTGGAGGTGGCAAAACTCCCTGTGCTGGGTTTCTGACCCCCTCCTCTCCCCTTCACAATGTTGTTACTGTTGCATCTGCTCTTCAGCAGGGGCTCCATCAAGTTTGTGTGACCTTAGCACTGTATTCATGCTGGAGGAGTTACCTTCCATAATGATGTCAACTGATGAGGCTGGCGGGATGGTGGCGGCCGCGATAAGACATGACATGTTCTAATGATTCGCCTTAGCGAGCTGCGTGTGTGTGTTGGGGGGGCACAGAGGGGCTTGGAGAGGGGAGGTGGGGGCCCCACAGGTGCCGACAAAGACTTTGACCTTTGCTGCTATAATATCAGTGTTTCACAGGCAGGGCGGTTCGGTAACCCACTTTCAGCCCATCAAAAATTGATTTAATTGCAATTTTTTCCCCCAATTAGGAGCACTGGAGCTTAACTAATTGGAGTAATAGAGAGTAATAAGGCTCTGATAAAAAGCCTTCCTCTGCTTCCTTTGTATCTTGTGTCATCGCCTGTCAGAGGTCAGAGAGCTTGCATATTCTATTAGGCAGAGTTGCCTTCATTTGTACAAATTAGTTTACCCAACAGTAATTAAAATGCCAGTGCGGGTCGGGGAGAGCTGAATACAATTGATGGGCACGTTGGTGAAGGATTTGACAGCTCCGGTGGCCTCCCTTGCCAAAGCGTGTCAGTGCTGAATCAAAGGCTACACAAACCCACAGACCCGTGTGTTTAACCCGTGGCACCGTCGGCACCAACTGCTCTCTCTCTTCTCCTGTCTCTCTTTTGGACTTGCTTTCTCTTCTCCTTCTTTTCTCATCTCACTTGAGACTTTTTAAAATAGATGTTTCCCATCTTTGAGCTCTCCTTTCTGTTGATCGCTTTCATAACACTGCTACCAACCCCCCCCATCCTGTCTCCCCTGGTTCTCCCCCTTTTCTCCCCCCACCTTCCACATTCCCAGCTGCAGAGCTCTGTCAAGTAATAACTTCTTTGTTTCCCAGTCCAATGAGTCTCCATATATAATAGTTTCCAAAATGGAACAACGATGTCCAATTCCAGGGGGCGGGGGAGAGCACCAGGAGGAAGGAACAGGCTCTTGCACGTGTCAAGCAGATTCTGGATTTGAAATCCCTGAAGAGGAGAATAGCACTAGAGAAGCAATCTGTTTACAGTACAAGGAAGGGCACAAGCCTGGGGCACTGGGAAGGTGTATTGAGAAGAGGTGGGAAAGGACCTGTTTTATCCAGGTTCCTTCAATGACTTTGCATTGCAGGATTCCCAGCCTAAGCAGGACCCACTGTAGAGGCTGGGTTGATGGTGGGGAAAGTGTGTATTGTTCAATGTGACTTGTATTTCTGGAGCTGATACTGTTTCCAAGCCTCAGGATAAACAGCATCTTTCCAAAAGGACTGATGGGCATCTACCTCTTTCTCTGGTTTGTTCACATCTGGCAATAGTCTGTCCAGGATGGGGTAAAGAAGGATGCTACATGAGTCAAACTGTAGTTGGCACCTTGGGAGCAGCCATGGGATTATTGCAGCTGGAGTGTAGCCAGAGCACTACTGCTGTTGCCAGAAATGCCATGGGATCTTCAACAACCACAGTTCAGTCAGATGGAGAGTTCTTGTGTTTCTTCCAACAGCATTGCCAGGATGTGTGTTCTCTTTCATTTCCTGGCCCAGCTTCTATTGTGGGGGGATGATGTCTAATGAAATGTCTCTTCTGCAGCATAGAGAAGGTCTGGCTTCTGGAGAAGCAGGCTCTTGGTTGTTCTATTAGGTTTTTTTTTCCCCTCTTGTTTATTTCTCTCCTCTCTGTCAGTAGGGAGTCTCCAATAAGAAGGAGGACATCGGAGTATCAGATGAGTTGGAAGATTCCTTCTGTTGGACAACAAAAATATGCTGTTTATGAAGTATGTGTGTCTCAATGGTGTGCAAAATTCTTGCCTTCTTGGTTTGGTTTTTGGCTTGATTTTAGTTCCTAGGGGATCCCTGTGAAGACAACATGCCCTGTTATGGAAGCCCTACAATGGTGCTTTTTTTCCCTTTAGAAGGGCCTGTTAGGGGGAGCTTGTAGTGGTGGTGGCCAGCAGCTTTCAAAAGAAAGAAGGAAGCTTAGTGGGGAAGGGGCTTTACATCTCCAAGGCCATCTGGAGACTGGCCATATCTGTTTTTATGGTGGATGTAGATGCATCTGATCAGAGTCAGTGTACATCATATACTTCAGGCAGATGAGTCATGCCTGCATTATTATATTTAGGGTATCCTGTACTCCCCTCTTCCCAATCTAGTCTTTCCTCAGTGTGGCTGTAGAAAGCAGTGTGGGCAAAATGAATGACACTCCCTAAGCTAGTAACTCAGCCTGAATTGTTTTTCTTGGGCAGCTGGCAACAACAGTTGTGAAAAAAGCGGCACTTCTCTAAGTTGGAGGGTTTTCTTATGTATGCTCTGTGCTCTCTAAGACAAAAGAGCCTTGTTGAAGATAGACTGAAAGAAGCAAGCCTGATAGAAGTCTTCAGCCTGATCTTCCACACTGAACGAAGTTTCAGAAGTTTTGGAGCCAAGCTTTACATGCTTTCCTCCAATCTGCATGTTGTTTTAGACATATGAAAGCTGACTTGTGTTGCTCTTTTGCCTGAAGTAAAAGTGTCACCTCTGAGAGGTTCCCAGTTATGAGACACCTGAGGCTTCAAGGTGTGTGCCTGCAGATCAGACTCAAGGTGAGGGGCCCTGTATCATGCCCTGGAATCCAGACTTTAAGGTCAGTTCACTCTCAGGCTTCAAGAATTTCTCATTGGCACCCCTTCTTGTGCATGTTGTTTTGTGAATGCTGCATTCTAATGCTGCAGTGAAGGTGGCCTGCTCTTGTGGGAGAAGTCTTATCTTTGCTTGCTAATGGGCTCAGGCTGTTAAAGATAAGGCCTGCAAACCTGATCCCACTGAAGTATGAGACAAAATTCCTGTTGACTGAATGGAGTCAGCTTTACCCAGAAGAGACTTGTTTGTGGCCCTGAGGCCTGTATTCGATGCTGGAGAAAAATCTCTTTATCTAATGCTTTTTTCTCTCTTTTTTCTTTTTTTTCTCTGAGGGGTGAGGGGTAAGGACCAGGGAGGGAAAGCTGAAGTCCAGAACTGACAGCATGAGGGAGGATTAGACCTAGCTGTTCCTCCCACCTTTTTCTCCCTGTTGGTGTGCCTCCATGGTAATTTAGACCTGTGGCAACCATCAAAGCCTTGTGCATACCTTCTGCACAAAGGGATCTGTCTCCCACGTGAGAGCGTTCTCTGCTGGGACAGAGTCAGTTTGTCCCCCAAAAGAAAAATCTTAAGCACCCAATTGCCTGCTTGGCTGACTCCCTGACTGCTATTGTGTTTCTAACCACAGTAATTGACTTTAGTAGTTATTAATGGATTATGACTGGGGTGGGGGGACAAAACCCAACACCTAGCTTTGTAGCAGAGGGACCTCCTGACCAAAGTGCTGCTTTCCAGACATGGGGCTTGATTGACAAGCTGTCAAAGTTGGTGTCTTTTGCTTGTTTTCCTCTGAGGTGGATGACATGGGCGAAAGAGAAATGTTCCCTCCTGTCCTGGACTATGGTGGAGAGAAGGCAAGCATTGAGCAGAAACCATGTTTCCAAAGATTAAATGCTGCACACTTTCTTAATTGATTGTGGTGGCTGCTGCACAGCAACAGGAATTGTATTTTCCATAGAACTCTCAGACTTTGGCCAAGGACTTACATGCAGAAGAGAAATGTGAGCACCCTGCAGCACCTGTAGGGACTGCCCAGTGCTACAGGTGCTTTGGCTGATCGCATGTGCACTGCCAATGAAACTGGAATTTTGCATGTAGGTCATCCTGGTTGGAGACACTTTGAAATAGCTCTAATTCTGCAGGCATTTTCTAGCCTCAAGGGCAGCTAAGAGTCACAGAACTTGTGGACACCTCCATGGTGTGGTTTGATGGTTTGAAATGGTTTGATGGTATCTGCTTGCCTCTTTTGCAGAGTGTTTTTTCAGTACGGCTCCAAATTGTACAGCTGCTTTGGCCGTACAGTTTGGAGAAACCAGTTGCTCAGCTAAACCACAGAGATAGGAGTAGAAGGAGTCCTGAGTTCCAGTCTTGCTTCCATCTGGTCCTTCTCTGGCTTTGATTGAGTTGAACCTGTGTTCACCACTTGGCTGCTGAGTGCCTTCTTGCAGCAGCAGTAGTGCTTCTCACAGAAGTCAAGGTGTCTGCAAGAATGCATTCCTGGTGCAGTAGAGGCTTGCAGACACCTTGACTTCCAAAGAAAGAATGCTGTAGAGGATCAAAGAAATGTTTAAAAACTGCTCTAACTGCTATTTTTATAGAAATGACATTGTTTTCTTATTTTGCTTTCATCTTTCAGCTGCCAGCCCTGTGTCATACTGCAAAAGTTCTTTAGGCAAATCATAGAGATGGCTTTTATTTAAAGCAGGTTCCATTTCCTGTGTTCATTCTGTCCTTGTTGCATTGACTTAAACAGAGTTTTGGCATTTTATTCTCAGTAGCTGCAATAAATATGGCTTTGTGAGAGGTCATTTGTAACTTACTTAGAAATCCTTGTATGAGCTGCTTCCTCTTATTTGGACTGAGAATGGGAAGCTGGCACGAAACAAGCAGTGTGGTTTGGAGAGCACAGCACCCATGTTCCTCGTGCTTGATTTTAAGGATTTGTTCTGTCTTATGAACTAGTATGAGGCCAGTGAGTGTCAGGTGACCTCTGGAGCCAGCATGTGCGGCGGGGACATAGCATTGCCAAGAGTACTTTGGAATGGGCCCTGCTGGAGGGTGTAAACGGAACCAGATATTGCTGCAGGAGAGCTATGCTGCCTCTAGCAGAGAGTGCCTGAGCACTGAGGAGGGCAACCTGATCCAGCTTTGAAATTGGCCCTGCTTTGAGCAGGCTGGACCAGAGACCTCTGTTCTGTGATTCTTTAGGCCTGTGATGCTGCAGCCAGTTCATGATTGTACTCAGAAGTTGCCAACAAGCAGAAGTGAGACATGAAGTAGGAAATAAGAGTAAATTTTCCATGGGGTCTTTCTGCAGCTTACAGCACTGACTGTGTATGAAACATGCTAAGTACTGTACTGACTCATTTGAAAATGTTGTTTACTGCTGTTCCTGTTTAGGTTTTCCTTTTGTATTTACAAATACATCTTCATATCCTGACAATTCTCTGCAGTTGTGACCTGCTGCATCTGGGAAGCTCAGCTAGTGAGAGTCCTGTGGCAGCTCTCCCTTTGCTGCTGCCTGTCCCTTGTGAAATGTGGTGGGACATGCTGAAATCATCTTGAACCAGAATTCAAAGTCTGTCTTGTAACCTGTTTTCTCTGTCTTGCTCATGCACTTTCTGTAGAACATGAGGATTAGTAAGTGTTTTTTGTTTGTTTCTTTGTTTTTTTAAACAGCTCATTTGTGACAGGGACAGCCTGCTGTGGACACATCTCACCTCTGAGAATCTGGGACCTTGAGAGGTGAGTGAGCTTCCAGGTTATAGGGAGGGACTTGACAAGAAAAGTGAATGACAATACAATATTGGAAATGCTGCAAAAGGGTATCATTCCTTTTGTCAGTATAGGCAAGGGATGATAGAAGATGAGATGTACTTGAGGAGTGGGAGACAAAGCAAACTGGTGTGGAAAGGCATATGTGGGGGGTGGTTCTGGTTCAGTAACTTGGCTTTTCTTCTCAGCTTTTCCAGTTGATGGCACAGCCATCCTGGTTTCTTCCCATTACCTGTATACAGTCAAAATATACCCATTACACCCTCCTTTTCATCTGTCTCTGTTGATGCGTCAGCCAGAGGAGGTGAGGAAGGTGATCCTTATTCTCCCGTTCACCCACTTCTCTGTGGTGCTGGGAAGCCAGAGGAAAACACAGGCTCTGAAGTCACCTTGTCCTGACTGGCAATTCCAGTAGCTCAGAGAGGTGATGTGTGGTAACAGGTTATCTATGGAAGTGACTTAGGCATGTTGTCTTCTCTTTGTCCTAATAAGCACTGAGGAGGTTAATTGCTGTGCCCTCTTATTTGGGGTCTTTGAGTAGTTCCTGTTCAGTGAAGGTGCTGACCTTAGCAACTGGGGAAATGTTGTTCTCAAATCTTGATGTGAGACTCAACTGCTGACAAATTTGAAACTCTCAGCCTGAGGGTCTTAGTGTAGTGATGGACAGATAGGAAATATTTCACAGGATTATTGGAATGGCAGCCCTGCCTTCCAGGACCAGGATGCTCTGGGTAGGTGTGGCATGGCCCAGATTATCCAAAGGAGGCTAGAGGTGAGCAATGGCAGAAGGGGCCTGAGGGATATCAGCAGAGCTGTATTTGGGGAAAGGGGGTGGACGAGGATTGGTGTGGACACAGGGTAGGTCTGAGACCAGTTGCCTTCTAATCTATAGTTTAAACAGTGTAGATTGTTTAAGTCAACTGTATCAAATTTAAATCAAATTTTTTCTCTGAAGTGACAAAAATACTTTCCAGCAGTGCGTCCTACAAAGGACAAGCTGGAGCAGGAAAGAGCACCAGTGCATTAGTTATGATGCATGTTTCTTAGTGATCCATCCAGTGGTGCCTTTGGAGTACCCCAGAAGGATGCAGGCTGTGCTGTGATACCCCTGCCCATCGGGTCTTCTGGCTGTTCTTGAATAGAGGCTTCTGACAGGGGTGAGGAGATGGGCAACCCTCTCCCCCCTGCCCCAGCCTTTCTGACAGCCTTTCCCAAGGAAGCCTGAAGAGATAATAAAGCTGTGTAGAAAATAGGATTAAGGTAATGAACAAGCACAGCGGAGTTTGATCTTTCAATAACGTAAAAGCCTGAGTGACAGGCAAATAAAAAAGCCAAGGCAACCTAGGCCACTGGGCCTCTGTTGAAATGGCTAGAGTGTCAAACTTATTCTTCCCTCTTCACCTGTCACAGCTGGAATGCACCATGCCACTGGGTCTTTTCCTGTGCAGGGACCTGTGTGTGAGTTGGTAGACTTGTCAGCATGTTCAGGGTAGGAGGCTGAGTAGGAAGCATGGCTGGGACTCTAGCATGTAAAACTTCTTGTCATTATTCATAGAAAGGGAGTACAGAGCTATCCTTCCAGGTCTTGACTCTCCATAAACTGTTCATCTTCCCAGCAGAGCTTTGGATCCATCTTCAAAGGCTCCAGTGATTGCCAGAAGTGATCTTGTAGGGAATGCTGTCTGTTTCTTTGAGGCTTTTGAATGTTGTCTCCCTGGTCACACTCCAGGAGTGAGAGTGTGGCATGGAAACTTAAAATCTTAGAGCCACCCAGGACTTAAAAACTACTCCTGTGCTCCATGTGTCCTGATAACTTCTGGCAGTCAGAGCCAGGGCCTCTGAGTTTGCTGCTTACCTTTTTATTGTGGCCACAAAAGGACCCAGAGGCTGCCCTGCAGAGGCTGAATATGACAAGGATGTCTAAGAACAGAATCCAGGTAACTTCTGTCAAAAAAAAAATTGGGAAGGGTAGAATGATGCATAAGGTGTGTTCTTGAAAACCACAGGATCCTTATCAGCACTGAGGTGTTTAGTGCTGTCCAGGATCAGCTAGTTCAGTTAGGGGAGTTCTCTTTGCATTGGGGAGGGTGAGTAAGTAACAGTACAACAGTTTCTGTGCCATTCTCTTCCTTTGGGGTAGGTGGTCTTTTTTACCCAACAGCTGAGATCTGGAACGTGCTACAAAAGGATTTAAAGCTTAAATAACCTTTTGTGTACTGATCATCTTAGTTCCAGGCCAGATAAGTCCTTGGCTGATGCTTGTCACTGTTGGTCATGGTATGTTTTGTATTTATGACCTTCGCTGTTGCCTGACCCTGGGGCAGCCATTCTCATCCCTCCGAGAGGAAGAGGATAATATCTTCACCTGTAAATATGTCCTGTGCTTTGAAAAGGGCTTGACTGGTTTTAGTGTAGAGGAAATTTTTAGTGGGAAAAGGTAACGCCTCTTGCTGCATCCCGCTCCCACAACTGTCTTTCATTTCTGACTCTGCTGAGATGATGGCGTTGGATCAAAGCCACAACAGGCAGCAACAAGCAATTGTCAAGGGAGTCTAAAGCAGGGGAATGACTGCATAATGCCAAAACACTGTCTCTGATGGCTGAAATTCCAGCTGCTGCTACACCTGGCCCTGTCTCCTGTAATGAAGGAGGATTTAGATTTTTTTCATATGCTTTTGAAGCTGGCTAGCTGCACTTGTGGAGGACATCTCTCACCCCTCACATGCTACCTTGTGCCATCTGATTGCTTTTAGATGTGGGGAAGTTGCTGTGCACTTATTCCCACTCTGGATCAAGGTGTGTGTATGTAGAAGCAGCTGTAAGTTCAGTGATTAGAGGCCTGCAAGGGGAATAGTGAGCAATATGGTCCACACGATACTAACCTGTGTCCTTACATCAAGTATCAGGGCTTGCTGACTCCTTGTCCTCTTCCAAGTACCCTTGTCCTTCCTTTAGTGGAGGATATGATGGCAGCTGCCCCTCTTGCAGGTCAGGTTCCTCTGCTCACTTCTGCCTTTCTCTATTCAGACTGTCCTGTCTTGTTTGCCAGTGTGAGTGTGTGGCTCAACAGAACAGCCACTTAATGGCAAGCAAGAGAAAAGGAAACCTTATTCAGATCCTCCTCCTCCTCTTTTTTCTTCTTTCTATTGCCTTTGGGAGTTTAAAACTCCTTGGAAGATGAGGGTCATGCACCACTGACAGCTCCAAGGCCAGCATTTGTCATTTGCCTGCAGAGGACTGTTGCTTCCCATGTTATTGGGGTGGTCTTGCATGTCATTAAGAGACAAATGCCCCTGTCTCAAGGATGCATCTCCATGAGATAGAATAATCCAGGGGTCTCTTTGCAGCAACTCTTGGAGCTATTCTGCAAAGCCTGGCATTTGAAGTGGACCAGTGATCTGTCTTACATGGTAGTCTTCATGCTATAAACACTTTGAATGCACAAATCCTACAGTGTTATTCCTGTGACATGATATGACATGCTGCAGGGCACAAGAGCTCTGAAAACTGAACCAAAGTTAGCTGTGCCCTGCAAGCCACCCAGATCCTTTACCTTTTAAATAGCCAGTCTTTGTCCAACTCCTCCCCGCTTTTGAAGGTATTTTTGGCAGAGTGGGGATTTTGTTTGTTTGTTTTCTAGGGTTTTTTTGGGGCTTTT
>VYZP01070428.1:20305-50767 GCA_013400635.1 Hypocryptadius cinnamomeus
GTTTTTTTTTTTTTTTTTTTTTTTTTTTTTTTTTTTAAGAACCCTCTAATTTCTTGTTCGGTTTTTCTCCTGCTCCTGAGCCCTTTGAAAGTAGCTTTATGCCGTCACTGACACCAAACTGACACTTTGCGTTTCCCCACTTCTTATCCCTTTATGGCAACAGATGTTGAAATTTTGTATCCCTTTTATCTGTCCCTCTTTGCCCTCTTCCTGTAATTAGGTTTCCCTTGTTAGCAGTACAAAGTGGCCCGGTTTGCTGCCTGGCCTTTTGAGCCATTGTGTCGGAGCACATTTTTTTCCTCCTCTTTCGGAAGAGTTCCTTCCCCCTTAAGTAATAGGCAGGGTGTGGGCCAGGGCTGTGGCTTTTTCTTGTTTCTTTGTTCTCCATTTATCTCTGCCACCTTTTTCAAAGAGATGGAGAAAAAAAAATAGAGTGCATGGAAGGGGAAGATACAGAGTTGCATTTCTTGACCGTCAGGCCCCCTGCTCTTCAGGTGTTCAAGGCAGGTGCCTTTGATGTCTGCAGCTTTTGGGAAGGTGGGAGGTAGAGGATTCATGGGAGTGACTTGGGAGTGGAGGAGAAGGGAGATTCAGGTGTATGGATGGTACCCTCAGCAGAGGGTTGGGAAGGAGTCTCAGGTAGCCAGGCAGCTGCTGAGCAGGTTAGTAATCTGTTCTGCCTGTATTGTTATTGCACTGTGCTCTTTCTTTCCAAGAGCCAGCATGAGTGTTACCATCTTTAAGCAGCTGGCTGAAGTTTGCTAATGTGCTGCTCCTGTATTTCTAGTGTGTGTTTCCATGGGTCCATTGCTAAGTTACATCTGTCTGGGCCATAGAGGGGGCAAGAATGAGTTGCTGTCTTTTCAGCTTTTGGCTTATATTGTTCTGCATCCATTTTGGTGGCTCTTCGGAGCCCATGGAGTTAAAATTTGTACTCCCTGTACTGGTCTTAAACAGCAAGTGTAATTTGAGAGTTGAAGCATATAGCACTGAAGACTCTGGTCAGGTGATCACTACTGATGATTTCCTGTTTAAATCCACAACTTTGTCTTGTGTTGTGCTCCAATTTTTAATTATGTGGAAGTTAGATGAGTGAAATGAAAATCTGCAGGTCTAGTTCTTGGTTATAAGTCTTGCTGAATGTTTTCAATAAAAGTTTTTAATGTAGAAGCTTGGCTCAAGGCTTCTTAGTGTTGTGTTCTAAAATAATTTCTGTAGAAGAGCATTCTCTCCCCAGCTTTGAACTCCAAGGTTTATGCAAGTCTGAGACCCTCTAATTTAATCACCAAAGGAGCTATTGGGTGAAGGAAGCACCTATATTCGGAACTGGAGTTGGTAGATCAAAAGGAATGGTAACTAACTCCAAGAAGTGTGGTGTGTCTGTTTCACCCAGGCATTTAAACTGGATTTATCCAGTCACAGAGAAGTGGGTGTATATGTCTGATAACAGGAAAGACAAGCAATAGCAAATGTTACTTGTCACTGATACCAGTTTCACTGGGTTTGGGGAGCAGCAGAAAAATGCAGTAGATGTGGAATACCCTTTCCAGCCCTGCTTTTCTATAGATTCATATGCCAGGCATCTTTTTTTGCCAAGGAAACTCCTCTAGGTTTTGTGGAAAAAAGACTCCCTATTCCTTTCAGACTGGCGTTTCTTTCTCAGCATCTCTGTCGTAGCTGAACAGAGTTTTGAATCACAATGACCAATCCAGACCTTGAGATCTTGAGTGTTGTTGGAAGCAGGACACCAGGTCTGTGGCTGGCTTGGGCCCGTTCTGGAGAAGGCTTGCTCGTTCATGGAACCTCTTCAGTGATGGTTTCTTGGATGACTGTCCCTTTTAGAAGACTTTGTTGTGTTCAGAACTCTGTCTCCTAGCTTCAGTCTTGTCTGTGCAATGTATTCCCATGGTATGCATGTTTTCTCAAAACTGAGGCCTTGTTGTTCTTTACTGATTTCTGCTTGGGCTTTGGTTTTGTGACACTATCTTTCTGAACTCTCTCACGTAAGCTGGGCATCTTCTCCCTTCTTTTTGTTAAGAGGGCTGTGGTCCATCTTTACCTAAATGTAAAATCGTTGTAAGAGGAGGAACATACAGGTTTATATCCTAAATCCTTTCTTCCCCATGGCAGTCTTGGCCCTGTTTCACTAGGAAGGACCATGAGGCCAGCTCCTGTCTTTTGGATGTGTGCATGTTCAGGGCATGCTGCAGCCTTTGAACTCTTGTTCAGGCATATTTATGACAACTTTACAAGGCCCTGAACAATCAGAGAGCATGGGTGGGGGCTGGACACTCCAAGCACATCAATCAGTTTCATCCCTCTGATCCAAAGCAAAAGTAATCTTTATTTTTCCCTGGGTTGAGAGAGAATCAACAGAGGCAAGAGAGAAGAATGGGAAGGAGTGAATGAAGAACCCCCTCTGTCACTGGCTAGTGGTAGCTCATTTAAACAGATGGCTTTGTTTTGATTTGGACTCTCCATTTTTTTTGTCTCCCCACTAAAGGAGACCTGCAGAGCTCTGTCCAGAAAGGGAGCAATACAGCCGCCTGTTCCCACACAAGTGGGGCGAAAGGCGAGAGGCTTTGAGAATTCCCTGCTTCTTTTCCTCGCCTCCCTCTTTTTCTCTTCCTCCAAGAAATCACAGTTTGAGAATTCCCCCCTACTCCTCCCGTTGGAAAGAAAGACAGAGAAGACATTCTTGACATTCTTTGCAGAGAAAAGGGGTTAAATGTCTGAATTTGGGGGTCACCATGTTATACAAATTGCAATCTAATCGTTTTTACAAGAACACACGTGTGCTAAGAAAAGGAGCCATGGACAAGAAAGAAAAGGGGATAGACAACCTTTTTTGTCCTGTCTTCTTTTTTTTTTCCCCTCTAGGTTTTGACTATTGTCGTGTCCTGTCTCTCTCCCCTCCTCACCCCCGAGAGGGAGAACATTGGTTTTATAGTTAAATTGGTTCGTAAAGCAGAAGGGCTTGGTGCCATTTCTGTTTGTTTTCCCAAATAAAAGCCCCAGCAGGGTCTCTTTTGCACCGTTGTGGCTTTATTTGAAGAAACTGGCTTTTTCCCATAGCCCAGTGTGTCAGTTTATCCTCTGAACTTAACCTTACGGGAACCCGAACAACAAAAACTCACAGGGTCCCAGAGCTGGAAAGGTAAAGAAATTGTATCTTTTTATTGGACCATTTAAAATGTGTGTGGGCCAATTCAGAGAAAGCAGAAGAAAAGAAGGCAAAACTCCCTTTTCTGTCTCTCCTCTCAACACAATCTCAGACCGTCGTTGGTGTCTTTCCCCCCTACTGCCTCGAGTCCGTTCAGCTGCACCGAGGAATCAGAGAGAGGCATTTGCCCTGAAAATCACTTGAAGCAGCATCTCTGAGCCATTTCACTTGGAGATGCTCCCTCAAAACTCCCCAATCCAATCCCACACCTCCCTGAAGGAATTAGTAGCCTGGTCTAAATGCAGGGGCAACTTTGGGGTAAGGTAGAAGAATAACTTTGCCAGGGATCTGCATTTCTCCCTATGTACAATACAGATATTGTTTGATCAAGCCTTTCCCTTGTTAGCATAAGTTGCTGCATCCCCTCAGTGCCTCAGATGCTATTGCAAAGCACCTAGAAGAGACAGCAGTTCAGCTCTTCCCTTTGGTTTTGGTGCACTCTCCTAATTGGGTGACAGAAATTGTGCAAATGCTACACTTGGGATAATTATTTTTAAATTGATTTGTTTTCCTTTCTCGTTTGATACTCAGATCAAATATCCCAGTGTTTCAAACTGAGCAGGGTTCTTTATACCTTTTTTTTTAAAGTATATGCTTCCCACCTGTCTTGTTTCAAATAGTTATTGGGGCTGAAATACTGGTTTACAGTTCTCTTTGGTTTCTGAACAGTCATCTGCTTATGTGCAGATTCTCCTCTTTGATGGATGATCACAGTTCACAGATGAGGATTCCAGAGCAAGTGAATTGTCCTCAGTTTTGCACATCTCTGTTTTCAACAGATGTTCAAAATTCAGCAGTTTCCTAGAGTTCACATATTTATATAATATCAATTCTAGTGAATTGGGGTCACCAGAAATTGAGGGTACGGTGAAAAATGTTTCATTCCAGCTTTTGGAGTGTAGTTTCTTGTGTACTGGAGACAGCTGGGCGAGATACTCAGCAAATGGGCAAGTTCAGGGAGGTAGGTGCAGGATTCTTTTGGACTCTGACTACCAGAAAGTTCTCAGGGAGATCCTGAGCTTTTATGGCCAAACAAATAGTTGCAGTGGCTTGGGAGGCCATATATAACTTTAACTTGTTAAGCAGCATCCCATGGGTTATCTGGAAAGTAACCACCTGGGCTCTGCCATGACTGATCTTATTTTGTCTTCATATTAGTGATTGAGAAGGAATAGAACCTGAAGCTGTTTTCAAAAAAGGAACAAGAACTTAAAGAAACCAGACTGGTTCTTCCCTTCACTTTGCTTCCGAGCTGCCTGTCTTCTGGAGGTATCAGGAGAGCTATGCTCATGGCTAGATTTCTAGCATGGAAAGGAAAGAGTGAAATGTGGAAATCCTGAATAAATATCTGATTTTTAAAGTAATTTTTAAAAGTCTTGAAGAACTTGGAAACTGATTGAGATGAATCAAAGGATTCTCTATAGTGTCTGAACAAAATACCTTTAATTGTTGAACTCATCAGTTGGATACATTTACCAGGCACATTGACTTGGTTTAAACATCTTGTTCTATCACCAAGGAGTCCGGAGACTAGTGCCAACACAGCTTTCCGGTACTAGGGATGAAATAGGCTGCTGGATTTGCTCTGGCTCTGTTCCTTGTGGGCAGCTACTGGATTAGTGCCAATATTATTCAGTCTATCTAGATGCTTAACAGGAAGTATGAAAAATTAGGAATATTATGAGATTGCTCACCACTCGAGGCTTACTTGTGTGTTTGTAGGTGCTGCATTGGCCCAGGTGGTTTGTGGTTAAAGTGCTGAAATTGAGAGCTCTTGCTCTAGAGTGGTCTTTCCAGAAGACTTGCACTGTTGCATTTGTGATTCTGCCTCACAGAGCTCCACTGGTGCAGAGTTGTTTCTCTTGGTGCCACCCACCACTGGGACTGAACGTGAGCACTATCTGGCTTGCCTGAAGAAGACCTGGGAGCGAAACAGCTACTTGCTATATGGCCCTTCTATGTTTGGGCTCACTTAGTCATGACAGACACTTCCTGACTAACCTTCACAGCCTGTAACAAGGACAGGGCCTCTGAAGTACTGAGGATCAGCTTACCTGGGATTTGAAAGGTGTTTAGGTGAAAAAGGGACCACAAATTAAAGAAGGCAGCTGTTTTCTGCTGTGTTTGGCTGATGCTGGTGAAAAAGGTCCAAAATAGCTATGCCATCTCTTTCTGTCCCTCATGGAGAAGGTATCTTTTGTCCCTCTAAGTTGTTACAAACCATTGGTGATATGCTGGTATAGCTGCTGCTGTTCTGTTGCCTGTTCATGGGGTATCTTGGTCCTTTATGGATTATTAAGGATTTGCTGTGGGTTTTGCTCCCAAGAAAGGGGAAAGCTGTTCAGGTATGAGGTTTGAGGGAAGGGATTATTTGGGATAACCAAGAGTGGACAATTTGTGGGCACTAACTTGTGATCCCAAGACTAGAAGAGTTGTGGTGGCAGAATTCCCCTCCCAGTATGGGCTCAGCATGGCTATGTATGCTGCAGGCATATAGAGCTTGCCTGCCATGGTGATAGCTGTCCAGAGACACCTTAATCTGCTGTATGAAGGGGAAATGCTAATCGTGTTCTGCATCTTTTTCACCTTAAGTCTGCCCATGCCAGAACACATTGGTGTTTTGTTTGTGTCCCCAGCGTAGAGCACAGTAAATTTTCCCCTGGTGCCAGATGGTTAAGTGCTTCACTGCAGCAACTACCACATTGCCTCTGTGAATTGCCAAAGAGCTGCTCCTGTTTCCAAGGGCTGCAGGTCCCACCTGAGAGCTGCTTTGGCTGACCTGTTCTTGGGCCAGGAGAAATGAATTGATTAAGAAACCAGCAAAGCAAGGTTTACTTTGCTGCAGTAAGTTGCAAATATCTGTGCTCATTTTATGCCTACAGAGAAAAGCCAGTCCTTTTCTGCTTCCTTTTTTTGTTGCCTTTTCTTTCGTTTTTGTTGCCTGGGATGGAAATGTAAGCAGAGGGAGGAAAGCTGGTGTGACTCTGTTGAAGTGCTTGTGTACCACTGCAGTGAGGTGGTGGAAGGCATGGAGAAACACTGGGAGTGAAGCACCTGGGTGGTGCTCAGGGTCCAAGCTGCTGGTGCTGCCTAGATCTTGCTGGGGTAGCTCACCTCTTGGGGGTAACTCCTTGCTCCTGCCTGAGCAACTGGCAGAAGATTCTGTCAGTTGGGCAGTCTGGCCTCTTATGCATCTCACAGGTAGTCCAAGGATTCTTGTCTGAGAGAGCAGCTGACTCCTCCGCATACCTCTGTTGTATGTCTTACAACTCTGGGCCACACACACATCTTGTAGGATGAAGAAGTTTTTGCAGAAGCCTTGATAAGGGCTGTGTGCATGTCCATTTGTCCTGCTGGCTTTGCAGAATGGCAGATGGAGGGGATCTGTGTGCTTGGAAGGGTAGGGGAGTGCCAGAGCACTCATGTCCATCCATGTCTCACTCCACAGTGGATCTGATGACCCATCTGTGCCAACCAAACCCCATTGCTCTTGCTCACAGTGCTCAAACCTTGAGTGCTTCAATCTGTCAACCCACAGACAGGTGCAGAATTGCTGCTGGGTTGGTTTACAAGTAACCTTCCAAGGGTTAATGTGTTGTGAGAAGGTTGCAAAGGGCTGAAGCCTGGAATCCCCTCGATTCCTTGCCTGGAGAAACACAAAGTCCAATAAGCCAGCACCCCTGGATTCGTGTTGGGGGGGATTAATTCATGCACTTGATGTTAAAGCTTGTCCGAGAGGTTTGCATGGGGGGGCCATTGCTAGGGCTGGTTGGCCTCTCTAAATGGTTGCTAGGGCCCTGGCATCAAGGTCCAATGTAGCTGCCCACAGCCACGGTCACGGAGGGAATTACACAGCCACAAAGAAATTGTTATTCTACATAATCTGCTCTTTGGAGAGTGACTGTGGGGAAACAGGCTGGCCCCAGCATGCCGCCAGCTCTGTGATCATAGAAGCGTGCTGGCTGCAAAGATCGGCCAGGGCTCGCCTTCTGATCTGGGGACACCAGGGCTCGAGGCGCTAATCTGCTTTATCAGCGATTTCTCTCTCCTGACACAAAGGTGTTTACTTGTTTTAACATCTCCCAGGACTCTATTTCTCCTTTTGTGTGGTCTTTATCCCCTGACGAGGGCTTTAGCCCAGATTACAGACAGAATTAAGGCATTTGGCGATGTGCCTCAGAACTGTGTGATGCTGGATCAAGGAGCAGAATGTAACAAAATAATGGAGGGAGATTCTGAGAGTGACCCCACTGCGGGATCTATGCTGTTGGCTTTCAGGACTGCTTCATTGTCCTGAGAACCAGGAGGCTGTTGGTGAGGGGTGGCCATGCAGTAGAGTTTGAAAAGCAGGTGCTTCAAGTTTTATTGTGTCCAGCATTTTTGATGTAGAGGGTGTGAGGAGAAGGAGAAGGGAAAAAAGGAGGGTTTGCAATAGGTGGCCATTTCAAGAAGCTGGGCAGATTGCCCACTCCATTCCCAAGAGTCTGTCATGTCTGAATACCACTGGCTGCTGCAGCAGGTGGAATGACACTGGGGCAGGCTGTGCCATGAACCTGATGCAATTCCGTGTGACCCAGGGAAGTGGCTCAAGCTTCTTCTTGAAGTGTGGCAGGCTGGGACCTCACCAGGCACCATCCACCAGGTGAGCTGCTGGTTGTGGATATAAACAAGCAGCAGAATGATAACACCACAAAGCACTCAGCATAGAGCTTCATGGAGATCTTGCTTTTGCTCTTTCACTGCAGGCAACGAATTAAAAAGGAGGACAGGGTCAAAAAAAGGAGAAAAATCTAGCCTTTGGAAGGTCATCTCCAGATGACTGATCATTGGGGTGGTTGCTTTTGACATTCAGCCCAGATATGGTGTTTGTAGAATGTGGTATAACTGGAGGGGGTTGAGGAGAGCAGCCATGGCAGACTGGGTTGGGATAGTCCAATCTGCCTACGGATCTGTGCTTTGTGTCAAAGATCTAGGGAAATACCCCAGTGGACAGTATTTTGAAGGACAGAGTATGGGATGGGATTGAACACGTAAATGGCTCTTGCAGACTATTTGGAGTCTGACTAAGCTGGGAGTTGTCTCCTATGGAAGTGGAGCCATATAATTCATACTGGTCACTTCTCCCAGGGAATGGAATGGGATCCCATTCTGCTGGGGGTCAGCTGTGCCTGTACCTTGGCTTTTCCTCTTCCAGCTGGGACTCCTGCTGGTCACCCTTCATGACCCTTCATGGTTAGTGGCCCAACTAATAGCAGAAGCTGGGGGTGGGAGAGGAAAACTGTGTGGGCTTTTGTATTCTGTTATATCACAGAAATGAGATCTGGAGGATTTCTGTGACACCATCTCTGCTCTGGCCAGCTGAACTGGAAGGGCTTTTTGCTCTGAATGACTCTTTCCCTAATGTGTTTCATTGCAGTGGTCAGCTGTTGACCTGTTTAGGGACCGACTTCCACCGTGGAGCTGGAGTCCTGGATGTGTTCTACGAAACGCCCTCCCTTCTCCTTTCTTGTGGGTATGACACCTACATCCGCTACTGGGACATACGGACCAGCACCAGGTGAGCCTGCCCTGCTGGCATCTGGGGCCCACATAAGGCTCCTGGACTGTCCTTGTGCAGCGTCTGGGAACTCAGCTCTCACTGACTTAGCTCCTTCAGGCAAAGTGGATGGAGGAGTGGAGGCTCAGCCCCGCTCTGGTTTGTGTTGCCCTTGCAGGAAGTGCGTCCAGGAGTGGGAAGAGCCCCATGACAGTGCCCTGTACTGCATAAGGAGTGATAAGAACCATATGATTGCCAGCGGCTCTTCCTACTACGGTGTGGTACGCCTCTGGGATAAGCGGCAGACTCGGTGCCTGCAGGTGAGCACCAGTGGGAGACTGAGCAGCAGCAGAGCTTCTCAGCTGTTCTCTGGCAGCCCAGTGTGCATGCCTTGTGGGAAGAAGAAAGAGGGGCTGCTGGGCTGTCTTTGGGGCTAGTCCACCATGGAAAACCTACCTTATATGCAGGGAAAACCTGCTTTCTCAGACATCTCAGCCTTTGGGTCTGTAACACCACCCAGCATCTTTGGGCTGACCTTGTTTCTGAAAGGTTGATTCTCCTGTTTTTTGCAGAGCTTTCACCTGTCTTCACCCACCAGCAGCCCAGTGTACTGCCTCCGTTTCAGTACCACCCACCTGTACGCTGCCCTGGCGTCAGCCCTGCACGTCCTGGACTTCACGGCCTCGTGAAGGGCACCACAGCTGCTTCTGGTGACCCCAACTCAGCAGAGCTGACACTTGGCTCAGGGAATTGCAGGGCAGGAGAGGTGAGAAAGGCCCACAAGGCTTCTGAAGGGACTTTTTTGCCTGCCAGAAAGCTACAATGAAGAGTGCACAAAGGGCCAAACTTTCTCAACCTTGCCTGCCTGTTAGTGAAAATAATAGGCCAATTGTCCTTTACCCTTTTTATTTTGTGCAAGTCGGGAATTGTTTTATTAACTGTTACTTTTTTTCTTTTTCTTTTTCCTTCCTTTTTTTCCTGTGGATACATTATTTGAGGGGCAAGTTGAGCCAGGATGCCCCATCAGCTGTGTGCTGGTCAGTTTGAGATCAGCCAAGCTCTAAGCATGTGAAACAAGACTAGGCTGTGTGTGAGGTGAACTGATTTGGTGGAAGGGAAACGTGCCTGGAGCGAGGCCCACCTTTCTCCTTAACTTGCTGTTCTGACAGCTGCTTGTGTTGTCCTTCACAGCCAAGAGCAACAATTGAGCTAAAAGGCAGAGCCAGCCCTGCTTTCAGTGTGCCTCCCCAAGCTGGCCGTCAGGTCAGGCTATGCACTTGGCAGGGCTGAAATGGTCGTGTTTTGCTAAATAAAACTGAAAGGAAACAAAAGAGATTGTATGGTTTTTTTCAAGTTCTGAAGGAGCTGTGATGTTACCTGCTGATAGCAGGGGCCTGGGTGGGTGGGGGAGGTTGGACTTATTTTCAGATGCTGTCTCCATGTCTTATAGATCTCTCTCCCTGGCTAGACCCTGTGACACTGCTGCATTGAAGGTTCCTGGGAGCTTGGATCTCCTGTCACTTGTTCAAACAATAATTCCAAAAGTAGGATCTGTGACTCATTTGGAGGCCTGCTTAATGAAGCAGCAAACCAGACTAGTATGAACACCTGGATGTGATTTACTGGGATCCTGTAGACACATTCAGGTGGGCTCTGCTCCTTTTTGTGTCATCCTTCTGAACCTGACATGGGTCTCTGAACAACCACAGCTTTCAGCGTCCTCTGTGCTGTGCGATTGGATGTGGATAATGTGCTGTGAGTGGTGTCTGGTGTCTGGCCCTCCTTGGGGAGGGAAGTGTGGGACCCTACTTGGTTGAGTTTGAGTGTCCTGTATAGGTAGGGGAGAGTTTTTTACCACAAAATGAGAGCACTCCTAGGGTAAGCCACTTAGCATGGTGCTTTGTTAGAACTTAGTACATTCATTTCCCCTGTCAAGAGGCTGCTTTTCCCTTGTGATGCACAAGAATTGGAGGAATATGTTTGCTGGAGCCCCAGAGTCTAAGGAATTGTCATGGTTTGAAAGCAAGCCTCATCAGGGGAGCTATGTTAGGAGCCCATGAGCAGCTCACTTGAAGGTAGGGTTTGCTTGGGTAGTAAGTGTTCAAGTATGAACTAGGATGGAACAACATTCAGAAATCTAAGCAAGGGGATGGCTGTTGGAGGAGTTGGTAAAGCAGCACTGTTGGGGCTGTCCCTATGCAGTGAGGTTTGCAATGCTCCATGTTTGTGCCTTCACAGAAGGGTGGGCAGCTGCTGCTCCTTAGCTGGCCAGTGGCCCAGCCACTGCTTCCCCTCCGTGTCATACAAATGGAGGCAGCTGCACATCGGTTCCTGCCCTCTGCACAGCCCTGTCACATTGTGGATGGCTGGCACTAAGGAAGCAGCTGCATGTCTTCCTCTTTACCCTGGTTCATAGGCTGTGCCCACTCAGGTCTAAACACTGAGCTGTTGCAGAGACAGCAAAGTCACCAGAGCATCCTGACTGCATGGAGGAGCTGCATAACTGCACAGGAAGGAGCTGCTTCCAAGTACATCCCAGGCAAGTCATGGGTGTGAGGAGGGAGTTCTTGTTTTCCAAACATTACTGCCTTCAGCAATGGTGGCAGATGGGGAATTCCCAAGGTGTCATGTTGGATGGGGACAGGGCTGCTGGTTGTGGATGTGGTGTGCTTCCTTTGCATACTACAGCTTTCCACAATTCATAGAAGGATCATTCTATCCCTGGAAATGTTCCAGGCCAGGTTGGATGGGGCTTTGAGCAGTCTGGTCTAGTGGAAGGTGTCCCTGCCCATGACAGGGAGGTTAGAACTAGATGATCTTTAAGGTCCTTTCCAACACAAACCATTCTATGGTTCTGTGAAATGTCTGCATAAATCAGCAGGCCACGTCAACTGCCCTGTCATCTTCCTAGGCTTACAGAGATTCCTCCAAATGGCTCTATTAACAACAACAACAATTTTATTAGGTAAGGCAAAATAAACACCATGAAGCTGTGCCAGAGAGCTGCCCCTCACCTCAACCTCTTAGCAGTCACTGCCTACTGGGTCTTACAGTCTCCATCCCCACTGTTAGCTGCCTTTATCTTCTTCAGCTCCTTCTGCAGCTGCTCTTCTGCAGCCAGGATCTCCTTCGGCTTCTGGTACTGTAGGACAGAGAGAAATGCCCTTAGCACTCCTGAACTCCTGTTCAGCCTCTGCTCCAAGCAGACCAACTGCAGCCTGCTGCTGCCAGCCCAGCAAGGGCCCTCCTGCCAAGGGAGGTCTTGCCATTACCAGCAGCCTCTGAAGCCCGTTTAGAGAGGTGGTGCCATCAAGCTAAATACATTTGCCAAGTTTCTGGAGTGTCTTTTACGGTGCAAATAAAACTTTCCAGTTAGGTGTGGAATCTTGGCCCCCACCAACCCCTCTAGAATACCCTGGCAAGCAGATCCTTGCTGTGCTCACTGACTATATGCTGAAGTGTTATATATATACATAAAAATAGGTGGGGTTTTTTTTAATGCAGAGAGAAGTAAAAGTTGCAGTTCCTCTATCTTCCTCTCTCTCACCCAGCTGCAGCTTAGTGGTGGATGCAGGTGCTTTTTGCAAGGTTTGGCCAGTAGCAAACAGAAGCTCAGGAGGACTCAAGGTGCTCCTCTTGGCCCATTTCCTCTGCACGTGCAGCCCAGGTCTGCTGCCAGGTTTCTCACGGAGGGTGTGCCCTCTGTGTAGCTGACTTCTGCACTGAATAAGGCAAACACCTGTTGCTCAAAAGCATCTGTCTGCTCCTTGCAACAAGAAGTGTGTGTCCATGTTGCTAGTCTTTTGCTTCCACGTGTGTGGAAGTGTTCCCTCTCTGGCACAAAGCAGCAGGTGATTATTTTTTTATTATTCTGTTTTAAGACTCCGAGACCTCAAAAGTGCAGCAGGTCCTTGGGCTTTTATGCTCTGAGACAAAAGAAACTTAGTGTCACTGAGAGTGGAGGCTTGCTCAGGCCTGAGGGAGGCAATACATGGAAAACAGGACACGATAGACACTGCTCCACCTGCATGTCACCTTGAGCAGCAAGCAGGGCCTCTCCTGCCACCTGGGATCTCTCGGCTAGTGTCAGCATGCCCAGTGTAATCTGAAACTCCCACCGACTGTGTGACAGAGAAGGAGCTGCATGGGTGACCCTCAGCTCTGCCTCATTTCCCCACGTGTAAGGACTTTAGCTTCTTTGTGGACATAAAGAGAAGGGCAGAGTGCTGATCTGCATGGTTAGAACCTCACCGTGATGATCAGGGTGTTGTTGGCATGGGTGAAGCTCAGGGCAGCTGCATCCAAGGGGAGGTGGTATCGGTCCAGATCAGGAATAGAGAACTTTTTATAGTACCTACAAATGAGAAAGGAGACAGAAATAAGAAGGTGGGGTTTCTGTTCTGCCACTAGGAGTGCTGAGACACAGCCTGCTGGTCTACAAAGTCTACATGAGGACAACAGACCTCTCAGGGTTGGCAGGAAGCCCTTGTGCCATGTTGTGTGCCTGCCGGTGCCCCCAGGTTAGCAGGAGCACTAGAAACAAACCTCCAAACTGGAAACCAGAGCTGGCAAAGTCCTGAAGAGCTTTGGTGTGTGACAGCAGGCTTGGTCCCTCCAGCTTGCCTGTATGTTTAGTGCCAGCTATGGTTAGACTACTCAGCCCTACCAAGGTGTTCCTTGTCTTTTTCCCTGCTCATGGCCTCTCATTCCCTCTAACAGCTTTCTTTAGCTTTTGTCAAAATAGCTGTCAAAGCTCTTGTGCCATGACTTACTTTCCTCTGTGATGTACCATTCTGTGTTGCAATCCTTCCTAAACCCCTCTTTTTAACTTCTTGCTGTACTTCCTAGGTAGCTTCTTGCTTTGGTGGCATGGTGGTGCTCATGCATACCCCGGGCACAGATCTCCAGGTGTAACTGCCCACAATCACCTGAGCCTCTGCTCTGCAGCATCTCCATGCAGCATCTCCCGCATGGCAGCTGTGGTGCTCCTCTGCACTTACAGCTCTCCTAGTTCCTTCCCTGATTTCTATCCCAGTCTTCCAATAACCTCTCACATCCAAGCAGAGGACAAAGAGGTTTTTGCCAGCTAAGAGATTTCCTAAGACTTTGGAGCCAGAACCCTGTAGACCTGTGTCTGTGTTTGCCTGAGATCTTCTGTGCTTGGCACTGCTTGCCCTGCATCTACTGCTTCTCTCTGGGGCTGCACCAAATACACTGGCTTGTGGTTTTGTGCCCACCCAGAGGCATGGCTGGATTCTTAGTCTCTTCCAACACTCTTGTGGGCAGTCCTCTCCAAGGAATAGGCCTGTAGCTGGTACTGAGGTGCCTGGAGCAGAGTGGGAATAGGCAGTGGCTGCTGCCATGAGGGGTGGTTCTCAATTCAGCTGGCTGTGTGTGAGGCTTGGCCTCTCTAGCTACCTCTGCCCGAACTGCAGTTTGTTTCCAAGTCGCGGTGAAAACAGCTACAAAGGGCAAATGGCTTTCCCGGTGCAGTGGGAGGAATGTACACGGCTTGTTACCGCAGGGCTCAAACCGTTCTGTGTTGTCACTGCTGTCGGTATTTGGAAAAGGTGGCAGACATGGATAATAAGGGAGATGTCAAAGGTTAAACAGCAGAGATTAGATGAACACAAAGACATGTTAAGGAAGTGTTAACTTCTTACCGATTAGACAAAAAAAAAAGCAGTACACAGAAAAAAACCCACTGTTTCAAAGGGCCTTGGGAGTCATCAATGAAACAGCAGCATTCTGCTGCCCCAGGACTAAGGAGAAGGGGAGAAGAATGGCTTTGGCTGGCCTCAAACTAAAATCTGTGACAAGATCAAAGGAAACCAGATCTGCCTTGCCAACCCCTCCTCCTCCTAACATTACCACTGCCTCTCACTACAATAATTGAATCAGGTTTGGCGTTTGGGGAGGTGGCTTTCTAGGTTTGTTTTTAGAGTTCAGTTTAATGGATTTATTTTACAGCAAGAGGTTTTAAGCAAATCCCACTTGAGCAGCCCTTGCCGTGGCCAGAGGGAAGAGAGTGACTGGTGGAAGTGAAGAGCTCCTGTCTGGGCTGGGGAGGTAGCTGATGGGTGGTTATCCCAGCCGATGCAGGCTGATTCTCTGCCCTCTCCTCTCACCCCATGGCCAAGGGGCAGTATTACACTCTGAGCCCGAGTCCTGGCTCGAGATCCACAGTATGTATGTGAAATCACCTCTATTATTTTCCTACTGGAAACCCACTTTTTGTTAGCCCGTAGGGAAAACTGCTACTGGTATGCTGAGAATTTAGAGCTGAGCTACTCAGTAGTGACTTGGCAGCCCATCCTGTTACTTGTGCCTCTGGCTGGCGGTCAGCACAGCTCTGTTGCTCAGAAGCAGCATGGCTGACTTCCAAGGGTTGGAGAGGCTCCGAGGCTTCCTTTCTCTCCCGTAGTGATGTGCACTGTCTCTGTGGATTCCATGCTGTTGTTGCTATCTTGGAATTAGTTGCTGAGTGGTGCCTTGCCCTGGCCGAGACCCAGGAGAAATGATCTAAGATATCCTGGAGCCTGTACTAAGTGTGCTAGTGCTGGTGTCTGTCCCTGCTCCCTACTGACAGCAACGTCATTCTTGTCCTCAGTGAGTTGGCTTTCAGCTTTAACTCTGAAAGTCCTTAACTGTCAGACACAGGCCATGAGTTGCTGTTGGATCCTCTGGCACTAGTCTGTGAGAGAACAAGTGTCAGCTGCTCATGGAAGACTCTCTTGAGAGGGGTATAAAAAAGCCAGAAGTCAGGTAGGGCGTAGGTAAAGCCTCAGTGCTACATTATAACGTTATGGCACCTGCACAGGAAATTCCCACATACACAGGCAAGGAACTTCCCACATACACACCACTATCAGTAGGACTGGGAGTAGATAAGCCTGTCTGTGACAGTATGTGGTTGGATTTAGGATCAAGTACTCCATTCCTGTCCTAGCTCCATGGATATCCATGTGTGGCTGATGGGAATCTCATTCATCTTTTGCTACATAGTCTCCCTACTAAAGCACCACTGTTCTGTGAATCCCTCTGTGTGCATTTAGGCCAACATCTTTCTGTATTAGAGCTGTAATTTTTTTCTGTTTCTATGGGTTAACTTCCCTCTTCTCAGCCTTCTGGTTTTGAGTCCCTCGGTATGCTGGTGTGCAGAGCTCCAGCAGCCCTTTACCGGGAGACTCGGCGGGTGCTGCGTCGCGAAGCCCTCGGCAGCAGAGGTGCCGCAGTTCTGTGCCGACAGCACCACCTACAGCCACTTCCATCACCTTCCCTTGTGCTCCCAAGGCTCGTTCTGTGCACTCACTTCCCAATGCTACAGCTCATCTTGGCTTATCTGAGGTTGTAGATGCTTTGGGACACAGAATGTGTTTCATTCCATGTGAGATGCCATGTATTGACACACTGCAAGATGCGGCTTTAACAGCATTTTCCATTTTCTTCCTCCCATCTCAAATCTCACTTGGCAGAACACTGTGGTGCTTCCTTCCCAGATTCAGTCTGTCTTTTTTGCTTGCTACCTTCAGATCATATCACTGGCATTGTGACTATTGGACATGTTTATGCAGGGAGATCTGTTTGGGTGCCCATGACTTAGCTGTCCATGTTGCATCCTGCAGCATTCTGAGATGCAGTGACTAAATCAGAGGGAGAAAATGGAGTGTTCTAGCTTCAAGAAGTCTGCAAGGCTCTTACTTTATTTTTCTAAGAAAGTGACATCTGACAGTAAGAACAGCGCAAGCACCACCCTACAGGAGCCAAGATGAGTTTGCAATGTCCAATGCAGAGCTTGGGGGGCCCTACTTGTAAACGCGTCTGAGGCCGTTGGGAGTGGAAATTGGGCAGCAGGAGACGTGCTGCAAGGTGAGGCCCCTCAGCCCCTGCACACTAGGGACAGAAGAGGGGACAGCCCCCTGTGCCAGCCCACCCCAAGGGACTGTCAGCACCGGCAGTGCTGTCCTTACTGACTTCTTGTTGGTGGTCCGGATGACACAGCAGCGCTGCTCCTCCTCCACGGAGACACTGTACACCTCTTTGGGGTAGGGAAGGTTACGGATCCGCCACTGGAAGCTGCTCAGGGTATCCTTCCTCATGAAGATAGGCTACAGCAAATAAGTACCTTTAGCAAGGCCCCTCCAGCTGTCTCCTCTCCTCCCTGTCCCCTTCCTGTACTACCTTGTGAGACTCCACATGGAGTTAACTGTTCTTTGACACTGGTGCATTAGGGAGTAACTCAAGAAGCTGCCTGAGCACCACTTTCCTACAGCTAAGGATGCTCTGCCTTTGCCCAGGGCACTGCTTGCAGGAGGCTGAAAGTGTTTAGTGAGGAAGCCTTGCAGTACAGGGTTACAGGGGCCTCTTCCTCACAGACAACCAAATAGTGAGCTCTGCCTGCTCTAGGAACCTGCTGGATTCAGTCCTAGCTCTGCCCCAATTTGTGGTGCAGAGCTGTGCTTGTGTTTCAGAAGCACAGCTTCTGAAAAGATGATGAGAGACTAAAACAGCTGCACCCTCAGCTAGAGGGGTGTGAAGATGAAACAAGCTGTGCCCTATGAGGGAGCAGCCTGCTATGCACTGCCTGTGCCTTTCATTGCTATCACCTTTGTTTTCTATCCCCAGACTTGTCCTGGCACTGGTCTTCCTCTCACCCTCCTCTTTCAAGACAGCATAGTAGTTGACCACACAGAAATACAGTTTCTTTACTTAAGGAAATTACAAATCTCTTGAAGACTCCTAAAAAACCTAAGCTGTGCCTTCTTTCTACTCAGCCCTGCAGTTTTGGGGTGATTTGCAGCAGAGTGCTGGGTGCATTAAGGCTGTCTATTGGTGACCTGTGCTCTACCAACTAGTGCTGTAAGCACAAGACAAGGTAGTTTTAGGTGCAGTGGTACCTGCAGACCCTTACGTACATTTGAGCTGCTCTCCGTTATAAGCTCTGACTCCAGTGCTGCCAGCAGTGGTGAGGTCGGCTCTCCCACTTCCACCTGCCACTTGCCAGTGCCCCCAAGGGTGTTCTTCTCTCGCCATTTTCTACCTGGGGAAGAGAGAAGAAGGGTTTTCATTCTACTGCTCTCTAAGAACTCCAGCAACCGACTGCCAGAGCTGCCCAGCACACTGAGATGATATGAATACATGTATCTCAATTCCAGAAATTTCGACTTTGGTGTGAGTTGATCTGTTAGTTGGCCTATTCCTAGGTCAGAAATTCTGTGCTGAATGCCTCTTTTTTGCTACTTGGTGCTGAAGCCATGGTGGGGTTGCGGCAGGTGCCGTGCTGCAGCTGATGTGGTTTTGGACAAGAGCCATAGACTACACTGCAGAAGTCTACACCATAGACTTCTGCGGTAGCAGAAGCCACCAAAAAGCATATTTCAGCTCTTCATGTGGTACAGGCTTGGTGCCTAGCAACTATGATGGCAATCCTATCTAGTCCATCCAAGTCTGTTGTGACAGATGGGATGTTTGGGGGAGATCCTGGGCTAAAGCAAGGTCTGCTATGCCATGAAAGTCAGAGAACCCTGGCTGCAAGCTGGACCCTACTTCTGTCCCTACAAAATTCTGCTACAGACATGCCTGTCTCCCAGAATAGGCAGGGATGATTTGTTCCTGACCAGGTGGTCCCTCTCAACACCCCAGTCCTGAGGGTACCGACCCACTGCCCCGCAGAGCAGCACTTACTTATTAACTGGCCAGTCTTAATGTCATACTCTTCGGCCATCTCCTTGCCATCCTCGAACAAGTAATGGATCTTCCGCTTCCCTAGAGGCAAGGCAGGTGGTGAGAGGAAACAGGATACAGCTACCCCTGGGTGTAGGGCTCTGTCCCACTGTCTGGGGCCCTATCCCATTGTCCGGGACCCGCTCCCACTGCCCGCGTTGATGGCCTTGTGTCCTTCCCTGGGGCCCTGCCCGGGGTGCGGAGCTGTGCCCAGGATCGCTCCCCTCCGCGCCCGCTCGCTGCAGGACCACCCTCACCCCGCGGCGGGGGCAGGCGAGGGCTATCCCGACCCTCGCCCCGCGGTTACCGTCCTGCACCAGCGCCGTCTTGCCGGCCGCCCGCAGCCGCTCCAGCCAGCTCGGCACCGCCATGGCGGCCGCGCCGTCGCCGCGGCAACGCGGAAACTTCCGCCCGCCGCCCGGAAGCGCTTCCGGCCCGGCCGAGCTGAGCGCGGCCCTGTCCGGGCGCGGCCGCGGCCCCCGGCTCCTTCGGGGCCCTTCCCCTCTCCCGCCGTCCCCCCTCGGCTCCCCCGGGCACAGCCGCGAGGTCTGGGGGGTCGTGCTTGCCCCCGAGGTTGTGGGTGCTGCCGGCCCCGAGTTGGTGGCCTTGAAACCTTCGCGGCCTGAGGAGGCTGGCAAGGCAGGTTTGGTGCCCGGCGTGCGTTGTGGCTCATAGTTAAAATACAACCTGCAGAAACACACTTCCCAGCCCTGGAACGTACCTGGGCACCCAGAACCTTGGCGGGCTTTTGGTGTGGGTTTTTTCTTTATCTAATAGAAAGGATTGCTGTTTCCAGAGGGCTTTTTTTTTTGGGTTTTTTTTTTTTTTTTTTTTCAAAAAATCCCTTAAAATTAAAAGTTTACGNAGGCTGAGCAGATAGTAGCTCTAAACTGTTAAAGTAGTTGAATGCTTTCCATTGTAAGAACTCAGCTGTAGAGGTTTCTAAGA
This sequence comes from Hypocryptadius cinnamomeus, assembly GCA_013400635.1. Lineage (NCBI taxonomy): Eukaryota > Metazoa > Chordata > Aves > Passeriformes > Zosteropidae > Hypocryptadius > Hypocryptadius cinnamomeus. The sequence goes on from VYZP01070428.1 coordinate 39,736, forward strand.
CATTCAGGTAGTGTTAACTTAAGTGACTTTCTGACTTTGGTTTTTCTGACCTTGTGGGCTGCAATTCTTGGTTCTGGTTGCCTCCCTCAGGCTGAGCATTTTTGGAAGGCAACAAAAACTTCAGAACAACGAAGACAGTGAGCAACATGGGTGAATCTTGAGTTGTGGTTAGGTAAGATCTAACCAACCTTGCTCTTTCTTATTTGTGTTTAGCAATTGCTGCTAACTTTCCCACCAGGCCTATGGAGCCACGAGGGATTGTCAAAGCCTTTCCCAAGAGGAAGAAGGTGAGGGATGACCCAGAGAAAAGCATCCCTCCAAAGATCCTGAAAGAGCAAGGAACAGAGATACCTGAGGGTAAGTCCTGTGTCCCTGTGATGCAGGTTATAATACTTATGCCCAGCGTGTTAACTGCAAGTGCTGTTCCCAAATGCTTTTTGTGGTCCTCAGTGTGTTCTCTGTAGTGGTCATGGCCAGCTTGGTTTGGCGTGTCCAGCTGGAGCCCCCCAAAGACTGCCTGCCAGGGCTGGTGCCATCAAGTCCCATGTGAGAGATGTAGCCCTGCTGGGTTGGGGCACTTTCTCTTGTCACTGTGTCCCTGCCCCTGTGCTTTCCTCAGCAGAGTGGCTGAAACCAGTCATCGCCTACGTGCTGCAAGCCGGCATTGGCCAGGCCAGGGCCGAGATCTTCCGCAGGCAGATTGTCCAGAACGGGGGTGTGGTGCACAGCCAGCTCTCCTCGGAGGTGACACATGTCATTGTGGCTGAGGACATGGACTGCGAGCGCGCCTTTCGGCTCCTCAGGTTAACCAAGCTGCCCCCGGGGCTGCAGCTGGTGAAGGCAGCCTGGCTTAGTGCTTGCCTTAGAGACCAGAAGCTGCTGAGTACTGCTGGCTATGGTGTCTTTATCCCTCACAGGTATGCAAATGACACTCTGCCATTCCTCCCTGCATTTCCTCTGTCCTAAACTGAACAGCACTACAATTTGACCTCTGCTCAAAATCATGGGCTGCAACTCCTTGCAGCTCCTGTGGGCATGACTCAAAGTTCTGTGTGGTAGCAAAACATATGATAGGGCCCAGAAGTACTGCCAGAAGTCCTGTCACTTGCTACAGGTGCTAAAGGCACCTCTTCCTGATCCATCAGTGATAACAAGATGTCTCTTAAAAATACTTAGGATTAAATACTGTTTCTTACTTATTGCAGATGAAAGGTAGAGAGAAGTTGGAAACTACCCACAAGAGGAAATTAAAAATGGAGCAGCAGGCACAAATTAATGTTTTAATTCTAATTAAAACATTAGAATGTTTTGGCAATGTTTTGGAAAGAGAGTCTAAGAGTGAGGTAGGTAGGAGTGGAAGTTGCAGGTCAGCAAGGTAAATGTTAACTGGGGAGTTGAGCTAAAACCAGAGTAATTAATCCGTTATCTGAGAGAGTACAGTTCATGTTGTTTGGTCCATCCCAAAACATGCAGAAGGATTTCTTGGTCAAACTTCCGGGGGTTGAGAAGTCCTGCTTCTCCTGTACTGAGACATCCAATCCATGGCAGGTACCTGGAGGAGGAGGAATTCCAGAAAGAACAGCAACAGATCCTGGACAGAGAAAAAATCCAGCTCCCAGTAGAGGAGGGAGCAGTGAAACCAAATACTGCATCACAGGTGGAGGATTCCTCACAGCGAGGCTTGGGCACCTTTGGACAGCAGCAGCTGGCTGAGGTGAGGCTTTCCTGCACACATCCATCTCCTTGTGAGCAGATCCTGCATGCTGCTTTTCCTGGCTAAGAGCATCCCTACAGGGATACCATGTGAGATTTTCTCAGCGAAGGGAAGGTGTGTGGATGTTCCAGTGAGCCAGACTCAGGCTGTGGACATGGTTACTGCTTCTCTTTGTCCTTTTTAGGTGTTTTGGATAGAAACGGCACCCCTAAATTGCTGTTCCCATGAGAACATTTCCAGCTGAAGCTGTCCTGGTGCTCTGATCAGGCCAAGGCTCACTATGGTGATACTTATGTCCTTTTGAGGAATATTCCCTGTCTGAGAATACCTTCTTTTTAGGAAGCTGTCTCTGATATTTCATCCCATATTCCTGCCTGAGCTATATGGACCAGTTCTCCACTCCTTGGTAAACACCATGTTTAGAAACATGTTTGTACAGTGGATCAGGTTGCTACCAGAAGGATCATGGAAATAAAATTAAAATATCTGTGTTGGGTTATTAGTGGCTTCTGCTGTGAGTCAGCATCTCTGGCCTGCTGTTAGCTTTCCTGCCTTTCTCTGTATTTTTGCTCAAATTTGCTGAATTCTTCTTGGGCGTTCACGTCATTCAAATCTATCTGTAGCAAAGTTACATCAAACATCCCCAGCAGCTGCCTTGTATTACTGGCAACTGTTTTGCAACACAGTCCAAAATTTTGTTGCCCAAAGCCTGAAATTACTCTCTGCTTGGCAGCTCACGGAGGGCACAAAAAGCCACATTTGTAGACATTTCAGTAAAATCCCTTGTCCCAAGCTTAGGTCTGTGTGCCTTGGGGAGGAGTGGGATATGCTTTAAAGACAATACCAACCACTTGAGACCCAGCTACAACAATAAAGCTGAAACTTAGTTTAGAAGTAGCTTTTAAGCACAGTCTTTTCTAGCTTGGGTGGATGTTTTTTCTCTAGGAGATGACAGTGAGAGTGTCAGTGTTTCATACTAAACAGAGACTGATCTGGGAGTTCTGCCTTTGGATGTAAACTCCTGTGAGGAAATCCTGTTACAGTCAGACCAGCAACCACTTTTTGACTGACATGCAGATGCTGTAGTTCTCTGCAAGGCAGCCTCGTAAGCAGTGCCAGTTACTCTCGGTTAACCCAGAACTGTCACCCCAGGCTGTCTGTCTCCCTCTCAAGTAGCCTGTTGCTACTAGTTGGTTTTGCACATGTGGTTGTAAAGAGTCCATCAGCTTTGCTGACGAAGTGTAGAGAGTCAGGGGTTTAAGGGCTGTTTCACCTCTGTGACACTGCTCGCCAAGAGGATGGGAATTACTTCCAGCTACAGCTTCAGAGTTCTCTGTGTTGTGAATGGATAACATGCTCTTTTATATGCTCTTAAGGGGCTTACTGACTTATCTGAGGCTTTGCTGCCCTTAGAGAGAGCAGTATCTCAAGGGAGTTGCATTTCAAGACAAATTAAACTGATTAAATCTGTCAAATTTTCAATCTTACCCAGTTTTCAGAGTTATAAAACAAGACTGCAAAACACATCCCATCTTTGTGTCTCCAGACCTTCTACCTCCTCAGCCAGCAGAACCAGAGGTTGTAAGGATGTGCTCTTACTTAGGCTCACACTCTGCTGAATCTCATAACAGAACATGGTGTGCTGCATGTAATTGCTAGACTGATCCCAAACCACCCTGCATCACTCAGAGTTACTTCCACAACACAGAAGCTCTTGGATCTTCATAGACTCCTGTGTTTATACGTCAGGGGAGATGGGGACCCCAGTGTGCAAAGCAGTCTCCAAAGTCTCTGTGCGGCTTTCCACTTCTATCCCCTTTTGTTCGTTACCTGAAGCCGAGGCTCATTGTTTCTTAAGTCTACACAGAGGCATCTTAATGCTGAGGGTATCAGCAAATGCATACAGTGGTTCTTTCTTCTGTCACTGAGGAATGTGGAGTCCTTTGTGTCATTCCTTCCTCCCCTTTTCTCTTGCAGATAGCCATGGGGAAAATGAGAGGGTTTAAATTTACTACTCTTGTTAAGATTTTGCGTGTGTAAACTGAAAACAAAGTTCAGTGCCTATCTGCTGTCATCTGCATCGTGGGATAGAAGTTGCTGAGTCTGAATGTGAGAGATGTGTCTGTGCTGCCACCAGATGAGCTAAAGGTTTCCCAGTGGGAGTAGGGAGTCAGCATCACTGCCAGCTAGGGATTTTGGCATTGTCATACCTTGCTGCTGGCAGCAGTTGCTCACTTACTCAGTGTCTTACCTCAGTTAGGAGCTTGGCTGTAGGAGGGGAGTGTGTGTTTGAATCACCGGTAGACAGCAGTATGGTCTCCTGTGCAGTGTGAGATGTGCATGTGTAGCTTGAGGTGTGAGGAATTGTGGTGTGCATATAACCAGCCACTTCTAGAGGTGGCAATTGGAGCGTGGCATGCCCAGGAGGGAGGGTGGTTAGTGCTCTGGCTTCCTAATCTCAGAAGTAGCTTGTGCCAAGGGGATGTATGAGGCATGTACTTATTCTCACATGGCTGCTTTCTGATCTTTCCCTAAAGAAATACTCTGATGATGAAGACAGTGAAGGAGAAGATGCTGGTGTCACCCAGGGAGACCTGGAAGCATTGATTTCTGGCCGCTACCCTGTGAAATCGTCAGAGGAGATCAGTGACAGCTCTGACACAGTGGCCCAGCCTCCCAGCAAGTGGGTTTGTGCCCAGTCTTCCAACACCAAGAAGGAAAATCACAACCAATGCATCACGGAGAAGCTGGAAGTGCTGGCAAAGGCTTACTCTGTCCAGGGGGACAAGTGGAGAGCTCTGGGCTACTCCAAAGCAATCAATGCGCTCAAAAGCTACCACAAACCAGTCACCTCCTACCAGGTAAAACACCTCCCCAGGGGGGTGGAGCAGGGAGATAGACCTTTGATAGAAGTTGTATAGCAAGTGCAAGCTGAGATTTATTGACCACACAGTGTTTGCAGAACAGTAGAAAAATGGATTCTGAGCCTTTTAGGGCCAGATGTGGACACTGTCAAGATAAGTGCCTTCCTTAGACACAATGCAGGGACATTTTCACCTTGCTCTTCATCAACAGCAACTGGCCACCGATAGTAATAACATGTAAAACTAACTGAATGTGAGTCTTAGGGGCTGTGACAGTCCAGCAGTTCAGTGAGTTCATGTTTCAGTCCCATTCTGCAGGCTTGTCCTTTTCCACTTGAATTGATCAGCCAAGGTAAGCCTGGCCTAGAGAGGAGACTATCAGGCAGTCCTGCCATGTACCCTTTACTCATCAAATGACTAACCAGGCTTTGAGTCAGTAGCAGCTCCCCAGCTTGTCTATGATCTTTGCTTTTCCAGTAGCAGCTCTGGTTTCTTTCTAGGAAGCCTGTAAAATCCCTGGGATTGGGAAGCGGATGGCAGAGAAGATCCTGGAGATCTTGGAGAGTGGGCACCTGCGCAAGCTGGATCACATCAGTGAGAGTGTGCCTGTGCTGGAGTTATTTTCCAACATCTGGGGAGCAGGGGTCAAGACAGCTCAGATGTGGTACCAGCAGGTAAGTTCAGTGCCTTACACAAGAGGCTCTCGGGTTATGGTTTGAAGACTGCTGCTGAATGTAGGAGAATTACTTTCACAAATAGTTTTTAATTGCCAATATCTACAGGTAAGATTTAAATCTGGGGTTTTTTTTGAGGAACTATGAGGTTGGGTCCCATCGTATCTCAGCACCCTGCTGAGGCTTTAGTTGTGCTGGGGCAGGTAAAGGACAAAGATGTGGAGAAGAGGAATGGGAGACACGCTGCCTCTGCTCTAGCATCACTTTTTGGAGCTCATGTCACACTAGTCATGGCAATGATGTTGCTGAGAGCCAGGCTCAATCAGATCATCTTGGCCATGAGAGCTCCTGATGCAGTTGCTGACTGTTGGCCTGTTGCTGTCAGAGTAGCCATCCATTTTGTCTGAAAGTTACAAGAATGAGGTTGAAGTAATTGTGTCAACTGGAGCAGCCCAGCCCACTGGTTGAGTTCCTTCTTTAAAAGCAGTTTGTCTCCTGAGCATGAGCTAATGAAGCCTGGTTTCCTGTAGTGTTTGGTTTGTGACTGGATTCCTGACTTAAAAACACATTTGTGTTCATGCTGTCAGCTTTCCCTCATTGGGATGTTGTGGTTGTTTTTCCTTTACCTGCATTATGTGTTTTCCTTTGGGGTGTAGGGGCCCCATACCTTAAGAGCAGTAGCCTTCTGTCAGAGGACGGGTGGAGATTAGAGGTGTGCATGGCTAGTGCAATTGCCTAAATCCCTTCTTTTAGGAATCAGGCCCTAAAGTGTTCTCTACATGTGATCTCAGAAGCTGTGACTTGGCCTGAACTTGAGACAGGCTAAATAACAGTCTTCCTAAATCTTGGTGGAAAGTGTGTGAAGAGCAAAGTCTCGGTAGATCTCTGAATATCAGCATGTGGTCTGCTCTAGGGTTTCCGGACACTGGATGACATCCGCACCAAGGCCACTCTGACCAGCCAGCAGGCTGTGGGGCTGAAGCACTACACGGACTTCCTGGAGCGCATGCCTCGGGAGGAAGCTGCAGAAATAGAGCAGACTGTGAGTAGCTTGGCTGCAGGCCCTCAGAGTGCAGTACCTGCTGGGACATGACAGGAAGGTACAGGCTGTGAAAATAGCCCTCGTGTTATAGCTGAGCTCTTCAGCCCCTCCTCTGAGTGGGGTCAGTGCTTGGGGGAGCCTTTTTGGGCATAGGCACACAAGGCAGCTACCTTGCCCTGTAAGGAAGTTCAGTCTGAGTGTCTGGCAAGGAGGAGAATACTTCACTGGGGTTAGTCCTACACACTGCTTTGAAGAAGGCTGCATGTGGCATGGTGGGATAAGCAGGTTCCCAGCTCTGCTTTCTTGCCTCTCATCATGTCTGGAATGTCTGCTTTCAGCTGAGGTGTCCCTGGTGCTGCTGCTTCAAAGGAAGCTGTGAGCACCTCGTGATGTAGTTGTCAGTTAGAGAACAGAGGGTGGATATCCTTGGTGGAAGCAAAGGGGGTCCAGGCTGTGAACGAGTGCTGCTTGCTGTAGGATGCTGTAGCACTCCATGACTATGGGGTGCTAAGCCAGTGTACCCTAATGTGAGCAGAGAGCCTGGGGGACACACTGTCATTGCTACCCCTGTGCTCTCCAGTCACCATGGAAGCAGCAGCCAGTGTGACCCTGTCACTCGGCCACAGGGCCTGGCCATGAAGAATACCTTCCTGCCAGGCTCCTGCTGGGGTGTCAGTCCTCTGTGCCGGATTAGCCATTTTGGTGGTGAGCGGTCCCTTTCCCAGGCAGGCTGGGCTGAGGAGGTGGCTCTTGGGAGTGGGTCTATTGTTATCTTGATGGGATTACTGTGCTTCCCTCCATACACACACACACACCTCTGATCCAGGCCCTGGAGAGAGAATGAGGGATTAGTCACTGTCTGTGCTGCCTGTCACAGTGAGATCTGAGGAGCTTTTAGGCTCTCGGGTGGGGCTGGGAGTTTTCTAGAAATCTTCATTTAAAGCCAGAAGGGGGGCAAAAACACCAGAGGAGGGCTTGCTCCGCATGAGAAAGGCTTGTGGCTTCTTGGAGCACCTTTGGGGCAAAGGTTAATGGGTTTATCTCTTGCTAATGAAGGATGATCCCCAAGAGTGACAAGGGGCTGTGGGCACGGACACTGCCTTGCTGAACCCCAGCCTCTGTGATGGCCCCATCACTAGGAATTGCTGAGCCCTTCATTATTTGCTGCCAGCAGGGTGATTGGCACAATCAGGCCAATAATACTTTAGGCCTGTCAGGGACTTGGGAGCCTTTCTTAAACATGTAATGAATGAAGCCATCAGAGTTAGCACTGTCTGCACAAAACAGGAGCTGTGGTCCAGCTTGGAGAAGACTGTAATGGGGGAAGTTCTTATTATGTGTTTGATTGCTGGCAGCAGCAGGTTGGCATCCCTTTGGTCTAAACTGCTGGGACAATTGTGTTTTTGTGGGTCAGCAAGTCCAGCTCTCCTGCAGAGGCAGAGCTCCTTGCAGGAGTGAACTCAAGGGGTACTCACAGATTTTCTGCTGTGTTGGATCCTGCTGGGGAGACTTCACAAGCCCATCCCTGTTTTTGAAACAGGGCCTGTGACCATCACCTGTTGAACTGATTTGCTTTGTGGGCAGAACTGGTGAGCCTTGTGCTTGTAGGACAGCTGAAAAACCTCTTATCTCATGCTGTCTCAGAAACTGAAGGCTCTGAAAGCTTGTGCAGTACTTTGCCCCTTTATATTCCTGCTTGTCCCAACCCAGTGCTCCCAAGAGCTGATGGTTGATGACTGTATGGTGTGGCATTCTGCAGGACTGGGTGGAGGCCACTCTGGCTCACTCCTCTCCTGACAGCAGGCCAGCCTTCTTGGTGGGGCAGTGTGCCATGCCTGCATCTGGAGATGTAGGACAGGCCTCAAGGCAGGCATGAGATCCTTTGCTGCCTTGATGAAAAGGGCATGGTGTGACTCCTCATCCCTCTTTCTCAAAGGTCAGACAAGCTGCCCTGGCCCTGCAGCCTGGCCTCGTGTGTGTTGCCTGTGGCTCCTACCGTCGGGGGAAGGCCACCTGTGGAGATGTGGATGTGCTGGTCACTCACCCGGATGGGCAGTCTCACCGTGGGGTGTTCAGCAAGCTGCTCAACAGCCTCCGCAGGAGCGGTAAGAGGGCGGGGAAGCTGCTCTTAGAATGGCCAAGGCGAGGAGGCAGTGAGGTGGATGGCATTCATTGAAGGATAGGTGATTGCTACTCCCAAGGATGGCACATCTTGTTAGTCCTTAAAATTGCTGCCCCTGGACCCAGCTCGGCTGTAGCTTTAAGGAGGGAATATTGCTGCAGCTCTGCATGTTATCCCTGGGGTCCCACAGCATGTTATGGGACACCTCTGCTGCTCTCTGGGCAGTGGGGAGTTCAGCGCGAAGGTGTCCATCTACCACTGAGCTCCTCTTGAGAGCCCGTTCTCTCTTCCCAGGCTTCCTTACAGATGACCTGGTGAGTCAGGAGGACAACGGTGATCAGCAGAAGTACCTGGGCGTGTGCCGCCTGCCCGGGCCAGCGCAGCGTCACCGCCGGCTCGACATCATCGTGGTGCCGTACCGCGAGTTTGCCTGTGCCCTGCTCTACTTCACGGGCTCGGCTCACTTCAACCGCTCCATGCGCGCCCTGGCCAAGACCAAGGGCATGAGCCTGTCGGAGCACGCGCTCAGCTCGGCCGTGGTGCGAGGCCCTGGGGGCGCCAAGGTGGCATCTGGCCATACTCTGCCCACCCCCACCGAGAGAGATGTCTTCATTCAGCTGGGGCTGCCTTACCGGGAGCCCTCCGAACGGGACTGGTGATGCCTGGTTGTCACCCTGGGCTTGCTGCTGTGCTGCTGTTTTGAAGGATCTGGTTTCCCCAGAGGTGGAAAGGCTCTGTGGTGCTTGCAGGCTGAGGAACATATCCCAGCAAACTGGGGCTCCTTGTAAGCATGAGGCCTGGCTGCTGGGCAGGGCTCTGTGGCTTCCTCAGCAGAGGCTGTGGGTTGGAACCACACTGGAAGTGCTCTCTTGGTGTGGCTACCAAAAGGGCTCACTGCCCATCAGCTACCCTGGCCCTGCTCTCCCCAGCTTTGGAATATTGGGTTGCAGAACCTTGTGATCCAGCCCCTGACAGTGCTTGGGAACAGGGGAAATGGGATGCATCTTCCTCTGTGTCTGAACACTGATACTGTGAAATTTCTGTTCTGAGCTGTGAATGAAGGCAGTAGAGGTCTTGCTTGGTTCTGTGACAGGCCTTCCTCCTCACTACTGCTGGCAGCTGCTACTGCAGGAGTCTCAAGGGGTTAACCTGTGCTGCTGCTGTGTCCTTCTGTCTGAGCTGATGTGTCCTTTGATGGGTTTCATTGCACAGGGCCAGGCTGCTGTGACTGCCACCAGCTTTCCCTGGTGCCAGCTAAACCTTGAAAGAGACATAGGGACCTGAGGTGCTGTACCTGCTTGCTCCCAGCCTTGTGTTTTGAGGATCCTCCAGATTTACTCAGAGTCCTGGTCTGGCCCAAGACCTCCTTTCTTGGTGCAGGAGAGGAGCAGAGCTCACAGTGTGGGGAGCTGTGCTCAGGAGGGATTTGAATGTAATGGCACTGAATGTAACCCAGCAGCGCTGTGTCTGTCTGTAGGAGGCATGGAGACAGAGAAACACAAGGAGATAGTTAAGTTCTAACTGGGGCAAAGCAAAACCTTTTCCCTTTTTTTAATGTGGAAGCCATGGAGTCATCTGATCTTTGATCAGGGAAAGTGTGTGTGTTTGTGTATACATGTGCATGTGGCAGGTCCCACCAGTTCCATGGGAGTGAATTTTATTTCTCAGGAAACATTGACTGTATTATATTGTGGAGATGAATTTCCCAGAGACATTGAGTGCTCTGGCTGTTACAGATATTGCAGTGGTTGCTCCTGGCAGAGGTGCCCTGGTGGGCATTTCTGTGCTGAGACCCCAAGGCTCTTGCTCCCGTGTTGGGGATCTGGCCCTATCACCAACAGTGACAAAGCTGCACGTTTGCTGCTAGGGCAGGCACAAATCAGGGAGGTTTGCACAGTTCCTGTGGCTGCTGGGCACCAGCAGGGCTGGGGCTTTGCTGGGGTGACCCACACCCCAGCAGTGGCATTTGTCAACCCAGCCTTTCTGCTGGACACCTGAGGGACGTGAATGTCTTTTGGCATGTCTTGGTGCTTTGAAATTTGAAGTGTAATAAATAAATCCCTTCTATCTTTTCCTTTGGTATCTCTGTCTTTTTGCACTCTGCACTGTGACTGTTGGGACTTTCTCCTGTGGCTTACCAGGAGCTCCTGCTGTCCTGGTCCATTTCTCTGGTTTCATTGGAGGTGGAGAACACGCAGTGGAGATCATCGCACTGTTGGACCAGCACTTCTGGTTCTCAGGGCAGGGAGCTGCTGGCCACCATCCTCCCATACCATCCTCTGTCCTGGCATCCAGCTGGCTGTGTGGCTGAGCTGGGATTGCCTGTTCCCTGACTCAGAATTCTTGAGCCCTGGGCCTTGGGTTGAGCTCTTTCTTCAGGTGTGGAGTCAGGAAAGGGTTGCTGTCATCTTTTCTGTATGCATCGAACAGTAGGGCATGTGGGAGATGGCTGCTGTTCTGTCTCCTATTCTCTGCCTGAGAGAGAGCAGCTGAGAGTCCTGAGCATGGAAATGCTTTGATTATCCAAGGGGAACCTGAACAGCCTGGGAGCCAAGGGTGCACATGGAGATGAGCAGCAGGAATGATTGGCTTGAAAGGGAGATGGAGAAGCTGGAG
>VYZP01070433.1:1187-14125 GCA_013400635.1 Hypocryptadius cinnamomeus
GTTTTTACTTCCACCCAGTCATCAAGAAGTTATTTTAAATAATATTTTATCAAATTAATTCCAAACTACTAAGTTTAAATCCAAATGTTCACCATTTTCAATAAGAATTGAAAATAGTCAAAGCAATTTTTAAAATTATTAATACATTCAATACATTGATTTCTAAGCATTTGAAGGAACTTAAGAAAATGCATTCATCATCAATCTGGCAATTCTAATAGGATGAATGATTCTAGTATAGAAGACACAGACTGAGATTACTCAGTTTGCTGCACAATCAACAGTTCTGTACTGGAAACAACCTCTGAAAATGAGGTTAAAAAGAATGAGAAGGAATTTGCAAAGACTTCAAAGTCTTTGTTGGTTTAAAGCCTCTGTTAGCAGCACAGAGGAACCTATCACTGAATATTTTTGCAGAAGTCAGGCACAACATTTTCCAGCCTGCCATGCCTGACTGGCTGAGTCAGCATGACCGACTGAAAAATGTTACACTGCTAAGAAAGTATGGTAGTGGAATGCAAACAAGTTGGAAAATAAACACAGGTGCAGCATTAATATACAGCTAGAGTTAGTTTCATGTTCCACACCTCAGATTTAGCTAATTTCACTAACCTATTTCACTAAGCCTCCTCTCCGCAATTATTTCCATTTTTACAGCAAATTGGACAACGGATCATTTTGATACCAAAGTTCTTGTGATCTGTGGGCAGTGATGTGTCATCATTTCTATAGAAGGTGGCCACTTCTCTCCTGAATTGTTATTATATTGATCTGTTCTGAAGTGTAAGTAGGATTGCTTCTCTGCTGGTACTCTTGATCACTTAGAGGGGATTACAAAATCATGCTCTCTCAGATATACCTTCCACACCCCAAAACATATCATTTATTTCTTGCCTGTCCACTATCTCACATTTTTGGCAACAATTTGCTGAAGCACTAAGAATAGTTCTGCAACCCTCACAAATCTTGATGTACAATCAATATGCTTCTTACCACCATTTTGTGGTGTACTCTACCCATGCTACAGCTACTCACAGGCATCGAGATCCCCTTCTGCTCTAATTGTTCCAGCTACACTCTAGCCTTTGCCTCCCTCCTCTTCCTTGATATGCTCTGTCTTAGAGGAAGAATGTATACAGGTGTTTTATTGGTACTGAAAAACAGCTGAAGAGGACTTCCCTAGAGCAGAACACAAATAGACATCTGAAAAACATCAGCTGCTGATAATCCTTTCTTCCTTGGAACAGGTCAGATAATACACCTATGCCTGAAATGCAGTGTGGCAAATATGCAGTCCTTTCCCCAGAAAAATGCTGGAATGCAGTTAGAGATGTTTTATGACACATACTTACAGTAAGCACAAAAGGAGTACTTTTTTGCAAGGATTTGATTCCTTCACTCAACAGAACATGAGAAGAACTTTCTAAAGTACCCCAACATGTGCAAGGCAACAGTAGTGTAAGCAAAAAACCAAACTGTTATCTGTCTCTGGTTCTGATCAGTGGGATCTGGGACTTAATGGTTAGGGGAAGGATACTGCAGAAGAGATGTCTGCCATTCAGCTCTATTTGCACTGTTTGCGCATCAGTGTCACAGTCATTTAATAAAAAGTTTATACTAACATTTAGAAAAATAAGAAAGTAATGATCAACATCAGCTTAAAAATGGAATACTAATGTATCAGGATAACAATAAAACAAGAGGGTAACCACTTGATCTGTTTCTTTGCCTATGTGAAATAGAATCAGCACTAAGATTTCAGAAAATTGAACTATTGTGATTGACAACTGCTGAGTGCCACATCAAACCATAGAGCTGGTAGGTTTTATTATCTTAATTTGCAACAAATGCTTTACATTTCAGAGAAACTTGTCTCAATTTGGACAGAAATTTTTACTCATTTCATTGTGTGTAGTTATGAAGTACTCTGTTTAGTACAAACTAAGAGGACTGCAGGCCATGCATGCTTATGATTCTGATTTTTATGAATTTCTATTTCTGTTTAAGTTCATTATTTGTTAAGCAGAACAATAGAAAGTAAAAATACAGAAATCTGAAATGTATACTCCTGAAATTTAGGCTAAGATTGTACTGACAAGGCAATAGATAGTAGGGGGGTTCTCTTGGCTCAGATTACCTAAAGTTTCCATTGTGTGAATTTATAAAGCATTGAAACAATTACAAAAACCAAGATATTCAGATGTTTTGTAATCAATGTGACAGAAAAAGCAGCTGTGAAAATGAACAGCAAAGTGGCCCAAAAAAAGAAAGAGTACTCAAAAGAAAAAAATACTACTAAAGCAATGCATCAGAGGAAAACTTTCCATATTTCCATATGGAAAGTTACATATTTCTGTTGAACCTTCCTCATGGCAAGAGAGTGCCATCAACTCTGCCCAGTGATTTCTAAAAGACCACAGTGATGGATTTTCTACCATCACTGTTACGATCTTCTTAAAATTTATCTGGGAAAAGCAAAAGAGAAGTAGGAGAATCAAGAAGCCACTGTGGCATTTTCACTTCTGTCGACGGCTCACACAGCCCTCCCTTAGAGTCTGGGTCTTTGCTGCCCTCATGTGGCTCAGAGGTTTAGGAGTCCTTCCAAGGCAGGAAAGGGGCCTCACCGTGCTCACACTGGGTAAGTGTACCTTTGTTACAGTCCATCCAAACTTTGCAGGATCCGATGAGTTGGGGCTGCACTTAGAAAGAGTGCATGCGCATAAAGAAACAAATTTTACCAGGTAGTATTAGTGATTCCTATTTGACTCCTTATTTATATTTGTTACGATCTATTTCCATGGTATAGCATGCATGCTTATTTTATTATGAGTTTTCATTTCATTTTTTATGAGTTTTTTATTTCATAAAAATAACATTGGATGTTGTCAATTAATTCTCAAGTAGTAACGCTGATTGGTACTACCAGTAACAAAGTTTTCTTATGTGCATTAAGAAATGGATATAAAAATGGCAGCCACTGAAGATATATATATATATAGATGTATATGTAAAAATATATAGAGATTTTTATACACTAGCATCAGAGATAATAGCTCCTTCTATAATAAAGTCACTTCAGCTTGCCCAAAACTTCATAGAAACAAGAATAAAAAGATTTGACAATCACATACTAGCTAACCGAAATCAACGGGCTCGGATCTCTTTTCAGGAGTACCACTGACTGCGAGGAAAAGCTTGAATCCACCAAAACAAGACAGTCTGATGAATATTGACACTGTAGAGGGCTTCGTGCACTTCAAAAGCATAAATCAGTAGCAAGTACCCAACAATGGCTCTCCACAGTTCCTGTACTTAGTGGAACACTTCTCCTGATAAGCACTCGCAACTTTATTAAGAGCAATGAACTGGATTCAGCTGAGAAAAAATGCTGAACATTCCAAGTCAGCAAGACTTGTGACAGCTTACATATGAGCTAGACTTAGCTGAACACTTACTGGGTTTGCAGGGACAGGTTTTGGTAGCAGGGGGATTCCAGTTGTAGTTTCTGTGAGAAGCCGCTAGAAACTTCCCCATTCCTGGTTGAGCCAATGGCCGCCAGATCCAAGGCCGAGCCCATCAGCAGTGGTGACAGCACCTCTGGGAAAGCGTATCCAAGAAGGGACAGTGTTACTGCACAGCAGCAACTGCAGCCAGGGAGGATTGAGAGCACCTGAGAGGAACAGCCTTGCAGACACCAAGGTCAGTGAAGAGAGAGGTAGAGGATATGCTCCAGGCAGTAAAGCAGAGATTCCTCTGCAGCCCATGAAGGTCCATAGCCGAACAGACATCCACCTGCAGCCCATGGAGGACCCCATGCCAGAGCAGATGGATGTCAGAGGGAGGCTGTGACACGGTGGGAAGCCTGTGCTGGAGCAGGCTCCTGGTGTGACATGTGACCAGGGGAGAGGAGAGCCTGTAGTGGAGCAGGTTTGCTGACAGAAGTTGTGACCCTGTGGGGGACCTGCACTGGAGCAGGCTGTTCATGAGGAACTGCACCCCACGGAAAGGGATCCATTGTGGGGCAGTTTATGAAGATCTGAAGCCCTTGGGAAGGACTCCAGGCTGGAGCAGGTGAAGAGTAAGGCGTCCTCCCCCTGAGAAGGAAGGAGCAGCAGAGTAAACGTGATGAAATGGCAGTCCTCATTCCCTGTCCCCCTGCAGCTCTGTGGGAGGCAAGGTACAGAATTCAGGAATAAAGTTAACCCTGGGAAGAAGGGAGGAGAAATTTATTTTTTTTTAAGTTTTAGGTTTATTTCTCATTCCTGCACTGGTGTGATTGACAATAAACTCAATAATTTTCACAAATCAGGTCTCTTTTGCCCCTTAATGCAATTGGTGAGTAATCTGTCCCAATTCTTATCTCTCCCCTTTCCAGCTGGGGAAGGGAGAGATAGAATGGCTTTGATGGGTGCTGGTGTCCATCGAGGGTGAAATCACCACAATTACTTAAGGCACACAATTCAGTTTAGAGTTAGAACCACCACAGTTCTTTGAGTTAGAACTGGCTCTCTATTCAGACATAGAGAACACAGACTTTGACTTATAGATGACAATGCAATTGATCGACATTTCTCTTAATTCTTTGTTCTGAATAGAAGGAACTTTCCAATATTATCAATATTATGTTTTTTAAATCCTAACAGAAACTTTTGTTAATTTGGAAAAGGGCAAAATGTTTGATTTTATAAGAAGGGAACACAAAAAATATAGGGAGAAATTATTTTACAGAGATACCCTCTATACAGTAATTTCAAACATAGTGTGTCTCTCTCAGCCAGCCCCTTCTTTCACTTTTCTGCTATTTAAATGGATGTTTTTGGCATCATTTTCCTAAAAAATATTGCATAAGCTTAATGAATGAAGATGTGATGACATTTAAAATGTCCTTAAATCATTAATGTGTTATGCTGAAATAATGGCATTTATTGAGTTCCATGAAATGGACATAGAAACAGTTAAAATTCTATGTATTTTGTAGCACAGGAAAATTGAATTGAATCAAAATTCTTAGTAAAGAAATACGAATATGAAGAAATTCCAAGAGAAAGAATTAAAATATTTACCTTGGCAATATTCGTAGTTTTTAATGAGCAACCTTGTGTTATTTATCTTGCACCTTAAAGCTTTGTATATATAAAAGAGCCTAAACTGACAGTGAGTCACTGCTGAATATTTTTTCACTGCTTCTTGAAAAGCAGCAAGGAAAAGCCATCCAATGTTACTTGCTCTGTATTTTTTCATATTGTGAATAAACAAAGCATCTAGCCTAAGCAGTTTTGATGCATTTTAAAAAAATCCATAAAATCATATTCAAACAATTTTTGTAAACATAAAGTGTTGCAGCAACATGGCATCTGCTGTCCATATGGGATTTTGTAGATGTTTATGACCTTTGTTTGAGTGCCCTCTGCTCTGGCCAAAATCCATGAGAATGTTATTTGTTTTGACTCATTATGGATCTGAGCTTAAGAACACTGTGTAGGAATTTATCTGGGAACCAATGAAAAGGCAATGCACATATCAGTGCACAGAGTTTTTGTGCTTTTTAACAGGAACTCTAGTTGCTAGGCAGGTATAACCTCCTCCACCTCTGACTTCCAACTGGGTCATTTGATGTAGCTGCTAACAATATGTGTCAATAGTTGGCAGTGAGAAAGATAGAGATGGCTGGCTTTTGGCCACTCCTACTGAAACAATAATGATTTGTAAGAGCAAAGAAGAAAAGCTTTTGAAAACTTCCATTTTGGCTTGATTTTGTAAAGTGCTTTCACACGAACTTCTTAGGCACATCAGTAATCTCTTCAATTCTCCAAGACAATGTCCTGTTGTTAAAGGTAGGAATTTGTCTGTACCGGACTGAGGCCATGAATGGATGGCAAACAGATCAAAATGACCTTTCTCAACTCTCACAAATTTTAATTGTTTTCCATTTACCTGACTGATAAGTTTGACTCCATTTTAGAAGTCCCACTGACTACTGTGAGACTATGAACCATAGACCAGCAATCAGCGGGTCCCTATGGGAAGACAAGCTTTTGACAGATTTTACTATGTCAGAAAATCTCTCCTGCTGCCTGTTTTAACATGAAGGACAGGGCACTACAAGGACTGCCAGCCTGAATTGAAATACAGAGATTTTTTTGAACACACTAGGCAGAAAGAATCCAGTTGTATAAACCAGCTGGAGTTTTCACCATTCTGCAAGCAATTATCAATGAGTCTATGTCTTCTGCATCAGAAATGACTATGTGTGAAAAAAAAGAGAACATTCTGCTGCACCATAGTAAGTACTTAAAAATTGTAAAATAACTATTGTAGATATGTTATAAAACTGTACTCATTTAAGTATCTTTTTCTCCTTCTTGTTAAAGAACAGTTTCATTCCCTATCTCAGAAATTAGTGAATCCATGATAAAAGTGTTTCTCAGTAGAAAACAAGATCATCAATATGTCAAACTGATGAATAAAGAATGATGACCTGCAGATTTAAAAGCATAGGAAAGAAGATGGACAGGGTGAGAAAAGGGGGGTATTTAATTACACATAATGCTTTCCTCTATGTTCTGGATTCTCAGGATGATTTAGTCTCCTTCCTTTCTCTGAAGTGTCAGGATTCTCCAGTTACTAATGCAGCCTCATTTTAGTCTAGCTGTTTTCACCGATTATGGTAGAAATCTGAAGCAAATAGGTGGGTATCTTAGGTGTCACAATTCAGTGTTTTAAACTAAGTGGAATAATTCTAAATTCCTGGGAATATTTTCAAGGGTTCATTAATAGCTAAATAGCAACACCCAAAAGAAATGTCAATTGCCTTAATCTCTCTTAAATTTCTCTGTCTGCTGCAATTTCCTCATAAGTATAGAAACATTCCCATTAGTGCTCAGAGTACTTTTAATTATTTTTTAATTAACTAGTATGAGTATGCATAGTGCCCACCACCATAAGAGCCCATCAGACAACCCCAGTTCTACAGCAGAAACCACTAAATTCGGGCAATCTATTCTATAATGAAAATCTCTCTGAGACTTTTTCTCCTTTCAAACTGAGAAAAATAATACTATCCTACTTCAGTGGAAGGAGAAAAAATATATTAATTTTTAGGAAGTACTTACCTTTTGAAATGAGTGAAACAAACATAAACTGCTACTCATCCTTGGAAGTATATTTTTCAAATCTATTTCTCCTTAGCTTTTCCAGACCATCAATCCCTATTTTTTAATAAAAATTATAAAATCAATTATTTAAACAAAAAATATGAACTGAAAATAAGTATTGTCCAATTTAAGAAAAATAGCATATTATTCAAATTATTTGTTTGGAATGGCTTAATCAAAAATTAATTACTCTCTGCCCTTCCTGCAGGCTGTCAAGATTCATGTAAACAGCATTTTTTTTCCCCCAGAATTTTCAGATAAACTTTTTAGGCAAGCAAGGAAAAAATTAAGTTTGCAAGCAACTGAAATACTTATACTTTTAAAAGCAGGGTTCCTACAACATAAACAGGCTATTTGGCTCTACATGAAAGCAAAAAGTAGATGTGTATTTACACATGGAAAAACTATAAAATGCTTGTTTTGATGAATCCAGGAAAGAATATCACATATGTCTGATGGGCTTAATCTAGGCTGGCAAAATTTACTGCATAGTTATAACAAAATATACCAGTCTAGAAAAGCTTTCATAATCTCAGGTTTCTACCTACTGCCAAAAAACTGAAACATTTTTAAAAGCAGATTACAAAGCTACTGATTTTAAATGTTCTTCTGAAGACACAAAGCTACAATTACAAAATGTAGATACATTGCAATTTGTCTAAGAAAGAGCACTTCAGCTTTCAGTATTTTTACAAGAATGAGAAAGAGGATATAGTCTTGCTTGTAGTTTGTATTTCATTTGTCTAAACTCATTAATCAAACACTTTTTCTCTTCAATAAGTGTTAATTCTATCACATGTCTATACAATGTCTCAATATGTACATCTTTACTAGAAAAATGTTAGCAGTGAGAAATAGACAACAAAATCTTGTGTCTGCATTATTGTCAATTCCTTTAACATGCTTTTAATAAGTGTTATGAATTTAAAGTGAGAAGATCAGTTGAGGAAAAGGTGAAAGTATTTCAGCTTTCAGAAACCATTCAGCAGTAGTTAATCACAGTCACAATACATTTGAGAAGAAATGTAAGATGTTTGTGGAAGATAAGAACTTTTTTTAACTTAATTTAAGACTCATCTGTTAGTTTAATCTGCATATGGAAATTACCTGTATATTTTAGATATAAACCCATTTCTTTGTTTATAGTGAAGTGATGAAGACTGGGCTATGTACATTCTATAATAGTTTCATTTAGGTCCTTTGTTTCTGCATAGCAAATACTGATGAGCCTGCCTTGAGAGGCATGTAGGCAATACTTGCAATATTAGATCTTTGATGATGCAATGAAATAGCCATCATAAATTTAAAAAAAAAAAAAAAAAAAAAAAGAAAAAAAATAAGAAAGCCTGGAACCTTTGATTTAAGAAGAGTCATCCAGTCATTTGCTTACTCTGTCCCACAGCAGCTTGAAAATGATCTTAAAGTGGCTCTATTGATAGGTTTTTTTTGGGATTTTTGTTAAGGTTATTGAAGAAAGAAATATGGATTTGGACTGGTCAAACCACAATCAAAATATGCTTTATCATTTGTTTATCTGAGAACTACAGGCAAAAAATAAACCAAAGCATTTTTAGCTGTGCTACTTTTCACTCTCTACTCTCCATGCCAGCTTTCCTCATGAGTCACCTTGCAGCCTAGATTCAGAACAATCTTTGCAAGATCTTCTATTCTTAATTTCATTTTTGGAGAGTTTTACAAAGCAATGTCCTACCTTTCCCCAGCGTGTTTGGGGACTATAAATAAAGAGTATGTATGTAAACCTTTCCCACATTTTTGCAATCTGTTTCAAGAGCCTATGGAGATATCTGACAGCTGGTAAAGCCTGCTTTTGGGAATATTCTGCCTTATGACAGGGACTGTGCCACTTGATGGCATACCTGAAGAATGACAGGTACCTTTTTCTCCCTCGTCCCCAGATTCCTATTAGCATTTTTCACACATATCACTGAGGGCATTATACAAGGATGTAAAGTCCTTAGTGAATATGTTATACTGCTTCTAATAAAGCACTGTGAAATGTGGTAGTCCCAAGTAAACTACCTCATTACTTCAGAGAACTGACCTTGAAGCAAGAACTGCAGTCATCTGGCAAAATAAAAGATAAAAATTCAGATATTTGTCTTGTTTAGATGTAAAGTTCTATCCACAAAGAAAGTTTTCATTCGGTTCCAGTCAACATTTAAACCAATAATTATTCATTTTATTATTAAGACTTCAGAGAAGCATAATTGGATGTTTGCTCAACTAATAACCCAAGGCAATGTACTTAAGCTGAAGAATGCAGCACTCCGTTATTCTCAATTATTGTTGATAGAATAAGCAGGAGTCATTCACCTCTGCCAGAATGAACAGACTTTCTGAGGGAAATATGCTGAGAAAAGTAACATCTTAGAGGTGTGTAGATACATAGCCCCATAACAGAAGACCTAATCCCATTTACCAGCTAACTTTCAGTCTGCAGTTATTGATTTGACAAGTGGGATGCACTGTGTTATTCCTTTAGGGATTTGTCAGCCTTGTCCCAGCAATAATATGATAAACTTCACTTGAAAAGGTGATGAATAATGAAGAACATCACACCAAGACACTCAGCAAACCTGAAGGGAGAAAAATGTAAACTCAACACGACTTTCACATTTACAGAATGTTCATCTAAACAAACAATTAATTGAAAAAGGTAATGATTCTGCTCAAACATAGTTATCTTGGCACTTACTGTCTGCTTCAGTTTTCATAATTCTTAAGATAGAACTTGGCACAGATTTTTAACGAAGAGTAAAAAAAGAGGAAAGAAAATTTCCCTGTTCTCTGACAGCTCTGAAAATTATTCTGATCTTAAATTGGTGAGGATAGTTAAAAATTTTATAAGGGTTGCTTGACATCAATAATAATTAATTCAGGAAAGAAACCTGAAAACTTTTTAAAGTTTCATTTAAGTTACTGAAATTTCAACAATATATTACAGATAAATTACATTTTCTAGACAAAAATTCTTATTTATGGAAAAGGTAAAACATAAAATGAATGACAAAGTCAACTTTTTCAACCATTTGGAAGCAATGGTTTCCAACTGAAAGCTGAATTGAGAATTGTCAAAAATTTGGTTTCATCATATATATTCTAGGATAACAAAAACAAGTAAAGGAATCTGGCAGGGGAGGGAAAAGGGACCTTCCCCACAATATCTCAAACAGATCTAACTAGGAGTTAGTAAACAATACACATGCTGAAATTATGTAAAATATTGTGGAATAGAAACTTAGCTGAGTCGCAAATGAATTCTTCAAGACACTGTGGGAATTGTGGAGAAGAACAAGCGTCCCAGCAGAAGTCCCGTGCTGAGCAGTGGGGTTTGCACCAGCTACAGTGGGGAAAGAAAACCTGCATTCCCTACAAACCAGGGAAATTAAAGAAACATGTATGATTAATGGATGGAAAAGGTCATTCTATTTCCTACTCTCCTTGTGCACTCCCAGCTGAAGACTAATCCCCACACTCACTCTACCCTGGTGGGATGGGAGACAGAATTGAAAACGTAAAAGAGAGAAAATGCCTGGGTTCAGATAAAGGTCTTTTAACAGAGAAAGCAAAAGCTGCACACACAAACAGAAAAACAAGGAATTTATTCACTGCTTCCCATGGGAAAGCAGGTGTTCAGCCATCCTCAGGAGGGCAGGGCCCCATCATGTGTAACAGTGACTTGGGAAGACAAACACCATCACTTCAAAGGCCTCCCTTTCCCCCTTTCCTTCTTCATTCCCCTAAGTTTATATTCTGGGAAGGATGTCATTTGACCTGAAATATCCTTTTGTCAGATGAGATCAGCTGTTCCCACTGTGTGTCCTCTCAGCTCCTTGTGCACCCCCAGCCACCTGGCTGGTGGGGTGGTATGATGGGCAGAAAGGGCCTCGGTGCTGTGTAGTCTCTGCTCAGCAATAATGAACACATGCCTGTGCCAGGCGTGAAACACACTGTTTCCAGCACAAATCCAAAACATAATCCCATACAAGATATCATGAAGAAAATAAACTCTATCCTGGCAAAGATCTGCATCCATTTAAAGGAAATGTTCTCCTTAAATACAGCATTCATTAATCACCTTGTGACAATTAATCACAGTTTCTGTTTTATTGCCATTAAAAACCACCAAACAAAACCTCAATTTTGACAATACTTCAGTGAGGTATTGGTTAACTTAACACTTCTGTCATCATTTTGTTGTAAAGACAGATGATGCCTGGAAAGGTGTATTTAAAACTAGAAAAGTGTAAGAAAGAAACATGATTTTTCCTATTCTCCTGGGACACAACAGCAAGTACAGGAGAAAGAGATCACTGCCTCAGTCACTCTGGAGCATTATTCTAATTGCTTGAGACATCATGTATGGGAACGAGACAGTAGGCAGGCCACCTCTGGATACATGAACACATCTGTAGACAAAGGAATTGGGGAAAACAGAGCCATTTACTCTTTACTACTGCAATTCAGCACCAGGCTGGACTCCAAGCAATGATGCAACAAGTGGACAATGGAGACACATTGGTTCTCTATAAGCTGTTTTCTAGATTGCCTCTGTGAAAAATGATTATTTTTTTATTATCATCCAAAATATTACAGCAGTGAGAGTTAGCATGATGAGATGACTCTATGCAGAAATTGTCTTAAGGCAACAATTTTCAATACCATCTCTCAGGTGGATAAAACTGCCAACGGAAATTCCAAGATTTTGTGTCCATATTAATTTATATAGTTTCATAACAATTTATCGTTTCAACAATTACAGCAATGACAGCCTGAAGCCAAGCAAGGCTTTCCCTCATGCCTCAGACTTCAAGCTGAATATTTCATTTATGTGACACAACTTGCTACGAAAACTACTGTTCTAACATTACAAACAAAATCACCTTTAATATTGTTTTATAGATTATTTAGCAGAAAAGAGTTTATGGCACACTCTCATTCTGAAATATCACTTTGGTGCCAGAACAATGATACATACAACTATCTGGCTAGCTTTGTGTAATACTTCATAACCAAGCCAGTCTGTGTCTTTATTATATAAAGAACTTGCAAGTTAAATTCCAGATTCCAGGTTTTTATTTTATCATTACTACCCAAACTAGTTCTATGCTCTACAGTCTTATTAATGATAATGTAATAAAATGCTGTTTCTGAGCAAAACCCAGGACCTTTGCCCCTCACATGCTCTGCATCTCATCTGAAGGCCACAGTACTCAAGACAGCTTCATCAGAGTATACTTTTAATTCCTTCAAAACTAAGCAATGTAGCTACATTGATTTATATCTACAGTAAATTATACAATTTACTTAACTACACTGCTATTAAGGAAGAAAGAGCTTCTAGTGTTAAGATTATAAAATTTTTCTGGAAGGTAAAGCTGTGCAAACAACTGATTGTCTTGATATGTCTGGTGCACCAAAAACAATGAAAAAACATTAGTATTTAAGGCCCATAAAAGGAAAGCATTTCTTACTTATGTTTGTTTGTTTTTTAATGTAACTAGATTTGGGGGTGAGACTTCATTTTGAAACAGGAAGTTGAAACATCAAATTGAAGCATTCTGGGGTTTCACACACATACAGAAACTCACTCTGATCTCTCACTTCTTCCCATCATTCTTCTCCCTGTCCCCATCACAGATTGCTCAGTGAGCCAGGCCATAACTCAAGGAGTGAGTTTTATCCCAGACCCAAATCGTGGGCTGTAAAGGCAAGTAAAACAAATCAATTCCATGCCCTTCAGGTTTTTTTTTTTTTTTTTTT
>VYZP01070442.1:0-12233 GCA_013400635.1 Hypocryptadius cinnamomeus
GCCACCCCGGCTCGGCCACCCCGGCTCGGCCCCGCTGTCCCGAGGGACCCCCGACAGCCTGCCCGCACCCCGGGTACCCCCAAGGTCACCCGGTGCCCTGTCTCGTTTCACGGGGACAGTCCACAAGCCCGGTGTGTGGCCCCTGAGTGGCCCCCGGTCACCCCCGAGATCGCCCTTTCCCCGCACCCTCAGCTCCCGCCGCGGCCTCGGCCGCTCCCAGTTCCTCCAGCGCGGTCCACTTCCCTTTCCACCCTCCCTCCCCGCGGCCTCCCGAGCCCCCCGTGCCCCTCACCGGGCTCTGCCCTGCCTAGCACGGCGGCCCCGGCGCGGGCCGGCCCGGCCAGGCCGCGGCCCAGCAGCGCCAGCATGGCCGGGCTCACCGACACGCTGCCATGGGCGCCGCCATCTTGCCCAGGCGCGACTGCCGAGCGCCGAGACAGGGCGGAGGGAGCGAACGCCGAGCGCGTCGATGGCCGTCCAGGACCCTGGTCCCCTCCCCGTCTTCGTCCCTGTCCCGGTCCTGGACCCCTCCCGGTCCCCTAACTATCCCCATCCTCGTGCCGGTCCCCGTCCCCATCTCCATCTCCGTCCCCGTCTCGGTTTCAGGTCCCCTACTGTCCCCGTCCTCGTCCCGTCCCCATCCCCATCCCCCTCTCCATCCCCATCTCCATCCCGTCCCCGTCCTAGTCCGNATCCCCATCTCCATCCCGTCCCCGTCCTAGTCCGATCCCGCTCCTGGTTCCCGTCCTGTCCCCGTCTCGGTCCCGTCCCCATCTCCATCTATCTCCATCTCCATCTCCATCTCCATCTCCATCTTATCTCCATCCCTGTCTCGGTCCCGTCCCCTTCCTGGTCCCCGTCCTGTCCCCGTCCCCATCCCCTTCCCGCAGAGACGCGCGGGTTGTTCTCAGCACGTCCCCGTTTATTCCGGAGGGGACACGCACACAGAGCGGAGCGGAGCCGGGCAGCGCCCCGGGCTGCGGCTGGCGGACCCCGCACCCCGGGGCTCCCGCTGGCGGACCCGGTGTCGCTGCCCGGCTCCATCCCGCGCTAGTCCGCCCGGCACTCGTGCAGCTCCTCGGCCCCGCCGATGCGGAGCCCCTGCAGCAGCGGGAAGGTGGCGGGGGGCTCCTCCAGGAACCCCCAGTCCCCCCCGCCGCCGCCGCCGCCGCCGTCCCCGCGGCCCCGCAGGTTCTCGTAGAAGCGGGGAGCGGGCTCGGGGAGCAGCCGCTGCCCCCGGTACCCCGCGCCGCCCACCCGCGCGTACTGCACCGGCTCCCCGGGACCCTCCTGCCGCACGTAGGGCCGCGGCAGCGCCGGGGGGGCGGCGGCCAGGCCGGGGGGTTCCTTCCCCGGCTGCTTGCCCGGTTCCCCTTCCAGCACAGTGACCGTGGAGATGGCGGCCGGGCCGGGCTCCCTCGCGGCGAGGACCTGGAGCGGCTCCTGGGGGGCAGCGGGAGGTCACAGGCGGTGCCAGCTGTCCCTGCTGTCCCTCCCGGGGGCCATGTGCCGGGTGGAGCGGCCACCCGGTCTCACCTGCGGCACCGCTGCCGGCACCCACTTGCCCAGGCTGCTGTTGGCGGGGTCGGGGACGCTGGGCCAGAGCTGCTCCTTCATCCTGGGGACCACGGGGGTGAGGGGGCTCAGCGGGGCGGGCTGGAATGGGTGGCCTCAGTGCTGGACTGGCTCCCGGCGGGATGTCAGCTCTCCAAGGCCACCCTGTGCCAGCAGCCCAGCCCGGGGCAGGGCTCTGCTACTCACCGCTCGTTCTTCTGGAAGCAGATGAGCAACGCCATGAGCCCGACAAAGACCAGCCCCAGGCTCAGGAAGAGGAACTGGATCTCGCTGTCATCTGGGAACAGGGACAGGGTCACAGGGAGCTGCAGTGGGCACCGCCAGCTGTGCTGTGCCATGATGCCAGGGCAGGAGCAGGGGCTGCAGGTCCCTTCCCATGTCCCCCTCGCCCTGGGTGGCCGCAGCCCTCACCCAGCACTGTGGTCACCAGGGTCAGGCTGGTGCCGTTGGTGCTGCCAGCAGCCGTGGATGCCATGATGTGCACCTTGTACAGGGTCGATGGCTTCAGCCCCCTGATGGCAAAGGAGCTGAGGGAAGGATTCACGGTGGCACCTGGGGACACGCGGGGCTGTTGGTGTGGCAGAATGCCCTCACCTGCACAGCCCTCAGGTCTCTGCTGGCACGGAGCCCTGTGAGGGACCCACAGAACTCCCTGACCCTCTCTGAGAAGGACACAGGGGCTCCTGACATCTCCACCCAGCACATGGAGGTGAGACAGAGGTCAGTGGTGCTGCCACTGGGCAGGACTCACTGGCCACGTTGGTGATGCTGCTGGCCCAGAAGATGGTGTAGCTGGTGATGAAGCCGTTCTGCACCTCCACTGGCAGCGGCTCCCAGCACAGCTCAGCCTCTGACTTGCTGATCCTCTTCAGGTGAAGCTTGGGGGCACGGGACGGTGCTGGAAAGAGCAGGACAAGGGGGGAGCAAGTGCTGAGCAGAGCCACTGCCTCGGGTGGGAACAGATGGGGGGGTCCCACTCCCAAGGTGTGGGTGTCAGGACCTGACCATGCTGTAGGGGGGCTGAGAGCTCACTCAGAGATGAGACAAATCCAGTCCCCCAGGCTGAGCTCTTTAGTACAGCCCCTGGATTTGGGGTACATGGGGAAGAGGTGGTTCCTCCTTTTGGAAGGGCAAAGTCCTGGTGGTGGGGCACCCTTCCCACGTACCCTTCTGCTGGGAGTAGGCTGTGGTGTGGACGGGCACCCCGACAGTGCCCTCGTAGAGGGGGTACAGTGAGATGTTGTAGCGCTGGAAAGGCTCGATGCCATCTGCAATGGAGAGCAGAGGGGGCCGGGAGCTCAGGCACTGCTGAGACCCCCCAGCACCATGGCACCAGCCCACCCACCCTGGGGGTGGATCCACAGGGAGGAGGGAGGGTGGGGAGTGGGCTAGGGGCAGGGTTGGGTCCTGGTTTGGTCAGGATGGCTGCCAGCCCTTTGGGACAGCTGACCCGGGGGGTCAGGGCCCCTGGCAGCCCCCCTTACCCCGGATAAGGGCTGTGGTGGCTGCCCCGTCACGCTCCATCTGCCAGCACCCGCTGCAGTGCCCAGGCTCTGCTGCCACCCGCTGCCACTCCAGCACGTAGGCGGTCACTGGGGCCAGCGGTGCCTCCCAGCGCACCCAGAGGCTGTGCTCGCCCCCGGGCACGGCCTGGAGCCCGGCCAGGGGCTGACCTGCGTGGGACAAACAGCCGGGATGGTGGGAGAGGAGAGCACCTCTCCCCCTGTGCGCCCGGGTTTGGAGTCTGCCCTCTCCTTGCCCTGGCTGTGCAGCCTGCTCGGGGCGAGCACAGCCCCGGGGGACACGCGGAGGTTTTGGGCACTGCCCTCACCTGTCCTCTCCAGGAGGATGACCTCGGTCGGTGCCGACTCGCCGGCGGCGTTGTAGGCTGAGAGATAGACCCTCCTGGTCGCCGCGGGCACCGAGAAGTTGCACCGGGTGTGGGTGGTGTTGCAGATGGTGGGGGGGTCCCTGCCCCTCCTCCGGGGGCTCAGGGTGACACGGTAGCCCAGCACTCGCCCGTTGGCCTCTCGCTGCCGTGGGGCCTGGGTGTGGGCAGGGCGGGTGGGTGTCAGTCCCTGCGGGGATCTCAGGCAATGCCCCCCGCCCCCCTGCTCACCTTCCAGCGCAGCTGCACCTCCAGCCGCCCCCCGGCCCCGGCCGGCTGAGCCCCCCACCACGCGTCCAGCTTCCCTGTGGGGGCTGCAACAGGAGGGGGGTGGGAGAAGCTGAGAGGGGTCCGTGTGGCTGTGCCCCCAGCACTGTGCCCTGTGTCCCCAGCACTGTTCCCTGTGTCCCCAGCACTGTACCATGTATCCCCATTGCTGTGCCATGTGTCCCTAGCACTGTTCCCTGTGTCCCCAGCACTGTGCTGTGTATCCCCAACACTGTTCCCTGTGTCCCCAGCGCTGTGCCACCTGCTCGGGCAGAGGGGACCCCCCCGGGTGCCTCACACTCACCTTTCTCGTGGGTGGTGTAGTTCCTGCCCGGGCTCCACTCGCTCCAGGAGGCCAATGCCGAGGCCGAGCTCCGCCGGCAGCGCATCTGGAAGCGGTACTGCGTGCCGAAGAGGAAGCCACAGTGCTGCGCGGTGCCGGCCTGGCCGATGATGCCGGTGACCTGGTGGCACCCAAACGAGGGCTGTGCTGGCTCCTGCCCCGGGCAGGGCTGGCCCTGCTGTGGGCTTGGGGGACACCTTGCTGTCCCACCACACGGGGACCCTTCTGCTCCCGCTGCTTGGAGCAGAGGGAGGGTCCTGGCTCCTGCCCGGCCCCACTGCCCCAGCAGCACTCACCAGGGCCCAGGCAGGGTCCTCGAGTGCCCGGTAGCGCAGCTCACACTGCAGCTCCATGTGCTTTGTGCCCGACGCCACATCCCAGGCCAGGGCAATGCAGTCGGTCTGGAAGGGGATGGACTGGATGCTCTGCAGGGTTGGGGGGTCCAGTTTGGCTGTAGGAAGGGCAGGGGAGCATTGGAGAGGTGTGTGGTGGGCAGTGCCCAGAGCCACGACCTCATGTGTGCCTGTTGCTAATGCCAGGAGCTGCAGTCAGGGTGCTGCAGCAAGAAATGGGGAAAACCACCCCAAAAAATTGAGGACAATGGCTGGGGGCAAGGGACAGGAGCCAGTGTGTGCCCCTGCTTGGAATGGAGTAATGCAACACTAGCACAGCTCTGCATTAATGCCTATGCAGAGAAAACAGATTCCATGGGGCCTGGTGCCTAGGACACCCCACATTTGGGTCTGCACGGGGGTGAGAGTGTGGCACAGCCATGGGAGAGCTCAGCTGGTTCGTGGGCAGCCCTTCCCCAGCCCCAGATCAGGGTGGATAAGTCTCTCCATCTGGGAAGGCTCCTTTTATAAATAGTTTATAGGCACAGGATCCATTATTAATAGAGCTGCTGAATAAATGGGTAATCAATTGCTGCAGGAGCTGTGGAGTGCAGCAGGTCAACCGGCAGCTCATAACCCGCCGTGCGCGCTGCTCGCTCTGCAGCGCGGCGCTGGCACCGATTCATCCCGGCAGGACATTCATCACGGAACCTGCCCCTAAAATGGCACCTCAAGGCCCCACGTGCTTTAATGTCATTTTAATGCCCCTGCCACTGCTGATGAGCTTCCCCGGCCCCTGACCTGTGCGCCGTCACTCACCCACGTCCATGGGGTCGATGCAGAGGTGCTCGGACTCGGCCGTGCCCAGGGCGTTGGTGGCAGACACCCAGATCTCCATTTGCCGGTACAGCTGGAGCAGCCGGCGTGGCACCGTGCAGTGGCTGTGCCCTCCTCGTGGGGTGCAGCCCGTCACTGCCTGGGCTCTGCTCCTGCAGCAGACAGGGCAGTGGGCTCGGTGTCCTTGCTATGGGGTTTGGCAGGGGACAATGGTCCTGGGACTTACCCGGTGCATTTCAGCACGACGCTGGTGGGGAGGTGGCTGTCGGTTCCCTGCTGCCATTGGCACGTCAGCCCGTAGTCACTGAGGTTCAGGACGCAGCTGAGGTTGAGGGGCTTTGCAGGAGGATCTGGAGGAGAAAGAGCCTGAGCAAGTGCCCGGCCTTGCTGGGGAGGAGGGTGACCCGTAGTGGCAGCAGACTTACAGCCCGCCCTGATCTCGGCCACGTCAACGCGCTGCCTGGTCCCATTCCACTCCACACAGCAGAACAGCCTGGCCTGAGTGTGGTTGAAGCGGGGCAGGGTGAGGTTGGACACCTCTGTACCCCGTGGACCCTGGCGCTGGCTCCCAGCCACAGGCTTGTTGTCCAGCATCCAGCTGATCCGGACCCTCCCCTGCTCCAAGCCGTGGCAGAGCTCTCTCTGGACGGTGCAGGATGCCGTGACAGCCGAGCCCAGGGGCACAATGCGGGGGCTCACAGTCACCGAGCCGCAGCCCAGAGTTCCTGTGGGCAGGAAAAACATGTCACATCCTGGGCACAGCTGTGACAAAGCCATCTCAGCTCCTCAGCGCCCAGGCAGGACACAGGGACGAGCTTCTCCCCTTAGATGGGCCCCCCACTCTGGAGAGGAAGAGCGGAGCGTTGGGCAAGGCACGGGCACGTGCCAGGCCCCATCCTGCCCGTGCCTGCCGTTCCTGCCGGCCCCGCGGCCCCGGCCGGGGCGCAGGGTGCTGGGGATGGTGTGGCTGTGGGACAGGTCAGGATGGACCCCGCACTCACCGCCCAGGTGGAGGAGCAGGAGCAGGGAGAGCTGCCGCAGGAAGGGTGTCCCACCACCGCGCCTGGCCATGGTCTCCTCCGTGGCTTTGGCATCACCTGGAACGGAGAAAGCGGCTTGTCCTGGGGGTCGGCAAGGGCTGGGGACGAGGTGGGCTGAAGGAGCCGCGCTCCATTGTCAGCGGCTCTTGCTGGAGCAGAATGTCCTTTTGCTGTCAGCGTCAGCCCTTCCCGCAGCCCTTCTGACACCTCCGCCCCCGGCTCGCCGCCCGCGCCGCCACAGCCGCTGGAGTGGGAAGCGCAGCGGAGAGACCCGGGACGCGGGTCCGCCCGCACCGCCGCCACCGTCCCGGCCCCGCGCCCATCCCGGGCACAGCACCCTGTGCCCGGCCGCAGGCACGGGCTGATTTTATCTCCACTATCTCCAGCCGCTGCCGGGCAGAGATTTGCGGTTTGAGGGCGGGTGAGGGCGGCGGAGGGCGATAAGCTGGGAAAGGGAAGCGAATGACCGACAGCAGCAGAGCGGGACTGGCCGGGGCTGCGGGGTCCTGCCCGCGCCCCTCCCGGCTGTCCCCTGCCTGCTGCTGGGAATGGCCCTGGGAGCGGTGGCTGCCTCTGCCCCTGCCCGGATCCTCTGCCCCGGATGGCTCCCAGACACGTTCGTGGCCCAGGAGGGGCTGCCCACACTGTGCCCAGCTCCTGGTGCCCACAGCTCCTCATCCCCAAGCCAACATCCTGAGGGAGACAGAGCGAGCACTCGAGTGTGGGAGTGGGACAGAGGCACCCCTGGCACGTGTGGCTGTCCCAGGCAGGGAACTGGCACAGCAGCCACAGACCAGATGCTGCTCAGTGGGACCTCCACCCCTACCCCACCTCCATCCCTACCTCGCCTCCATCCCTGCCCGTCCTGCGTGTCCGGGGTGCCCGGCAGCGCTCACCGCCCGCTCCGAGCGCGGGGCTCCGGCAGCCGGCGGCTGGCCGTGCTCGGAGTGTTTGCTAACATGCTGCTTTCCCCGGTAGTTCCTCAAAACCAGGGCCGTTAGTTGCTGTGACGCTCTGAAGAAGGTGATTGCAAAACACTTCCCTGAAGTCTGCGACCCCCTCCTCGCTGGCTGCAGGCAGGAAAGCCCAGGGGGAGCGGGCACCCCGAGCGGCACCCGGCCTCCACCCTGCCCGCTCAGGGCCAGACCTGGCACAGCCGGGATGGGGCACAGGCAGCTCCTCACTGCAACTGCCCTGGGGCCACCAGGCTGGGCTAGGGGACAGGCAGAGGGACGCTGGGGAAAGTGGCAGCAGGCCATGGGCAATGGGAATGAGCAACTCAAGGGGCAGGAGGCAAACCCAGCTGCGTGATGCCACCTGGGAGCAGCTCACATCCCCACACCCGTGTCTGTGTCCACGTCCACACAGTCCAGCTTGCCCCAGGGTGAGCAGCCCACAAGGTGCCAGAGGGCAACCCATGACATGATGTTCCCACCAGTATCTCCCAGTATGGACCATTAACCCGTGTTGTTTCACACCTCCTCGCCTGGGGCCGTGCCAAGCTGCTGTGCCCACCTGTGTCAGGCTGGTGCACAGCCCCGGTGGGGAATCCCGTGTCTGGAGAGATGGGGCTGGCAGGGGGGTAAACAGAGGTTTGCTCAACCCTCCCACACTCACAGCCTTCGCAACCACGGCGGCTGTTGTGCAAAGAGCTGTTTACTCTGCCTTGGGGCGGGGTTTCATCTCCACGCTACAGGGCTCACATAGCCCCGCACTGCCAAAATCTGGGGGGCCAGAGCAGCGCCCTGGAAGCAGGGTGTGTCCGTGTGGTGGGAGACCAGCCTGGGGAGATCTGGCTTTGCCTCCTGCAGAGCCGGAGGGGATGGCCTGGGGCTCTCACCACCGACCTCACAAGCCTGACAGTCCAAGCAAAGGCATTTTCCCCCAAATCTGCCCTGCTTGTAACGGGTCAGGCTGCTGGCAGGGGTGGGATGAGGGCTCAGCACCCTGGGCTGGTGCACAGGGCCGATGCCCACTGCTTGCCCAGGCCTGAGGAGCTGCTCTCGCAACATTTCCCTGGGGTGTAGCAACCCCCCAGCACTTCGGGACGGAAACGGGTGCCGTGCGGGCTGTTTACCAGCCGAGCAGGAATATCCGTGGGTAGCCATGGCGACCTGGGCATCTCCGTGGGAACCGAGGGCGTAGCGCTGCAAACACCCAGCTGGACACCGACAAGCGCCCGCCGCCGGTGGGGCCCTGCCGCAGGCTGGGATCCGGGCTGGAGAGGGGACTTTGCATCCCTCACCAGCGCACGCCTGTCCTCGGGCTCGCCTCGCCCTTCTCCGCAGGGAAAGGCTCGTCCCAGGCGGCTCCGAGCTGGGAGCCGTGCCAATCGGCCGGGAGAGCCGCCCGAGAGCGGGGATGGAGCAGACGTGCCCCCTGTCAGCGCTCTCGGTTCCCCTTCGGCTCTGAGTCACGCTCACAAGCTCCCAGATCCCGTCCCTGCGATGGGACAGGAATATGAGGCAGGGTGCAGGGTGCCACCCCTGCAGGGATCCTGAGCCGTGTGTCCCCGACAGCCTGGCAGAGGGGCTGGGGCAGGAGGATGCGTGGGGAGGGGCTGCCGGGCTGTGAGTGCCAGCTGGGTGCCAGAGGGTCCCACGGTGCAGGTGACACAGGCCATGGTGCGGGACAGCAAGGGGAGCACAGTTTGGAGGGAGGGTGGATGCTCACGAAGCAGTTTTGGGGTGAGTGGTGGGGCAGTGGCTCCCAGTTTGTGACATAAGAGCCTCCCAAGCCTGAGGCCATCAGGCAAGGGGGAAGGTGGAAAGGGGAAGCAGCTGCAGGGTTTTTCCTGGTTGCAGTGTTTGGGATGGGGTCTGAAGGCATTGGGCAGCAGCCCTTGGGCATGGCCAGACCCTGTGGGCAGCTCTGGTTGCAGTCCACGGGCAGCAGCCCCACATTCGGTGCTCAGGAGCTCTCAGCAGCCTCTCTGTTCCCAGTGCCTCTGATTCCATCCCTGCTGGGTGGATCATTGCTCTTAAACAGAATAAAGTACATTCCTGGTGTGTAGCAGCTCCGCAGGCAGCAAAGCCCAGCTCCCCTAATGGGATTTTCCCTTTCTTCTTTTCATTCCCTAAAATATAGAATATTGCCAGTCACGTAAGGTGCAAGATCTAAGTGCAAAAGCTTCTGCAGTCTCTAATGGGTGAGGAGAGCTGCTTAATTGGTGCCCAATGCAATTAGTTCAGACTACCCCCTTGCTCAGCCATCAGCAATGAGGAGGGAGCAGAGGGCTCCCCATCAAGAGGGGAGAGGTGGTCAGAAGAGGATCCTTGGCTCTGGATGGCATCACCAGGGGACAGGGTGACATGGGCAGCCAGCATGAAGCTAATCCTGGGACACCCATGCAGGACCCTCCTGTGTCTGTAGGCTCAGGTCACCCAAACACCAGAGATGTCCCCAGTGCCTGTCCCTCTGTGCCACTGCCAGCTCCTCCCCAGCGAGGCAGCTGCAGTTTGTAGAGGATTGATGGCAGGGGTCCTGGAGGCTGACCTTGAACAGCTCCCGGCACATTCCTGCAATTAATGAGGCAGGAGGATTAATTTCTGTGTGGCAGATCCGGGGAGGCCCTGATGGGCATGGGGAGGGGAGGAGAGGTGGGATGTGCTGCCATTATTCATCTCTGCTCTGCGAGATGCCAAAGTGGTGCCAAGGGGCCACAGCTCCAGCTGGGCAGAGTGGTTTGACAGGGTGGATGGGCAAGAGGGAGAGATCCTCCATGGCACCACTTAGGACTTGCCTGTCCCTAAATTCCTCCTCTGTTGCACAGGTATTTGTGGCAGAGGAACCTCCCCATGAGCTTTGGCGAGCCCTGCACCGGCCTCTCACCCTTCATATTAATGGAAATTCCTGCTCTTTTCTGCTGAGTCACTCCAGAGCTCAGACTTGTGAAGCATCTCCTTCTGCTATTGCTGAAAAGAAATTTCCCTTTGATGCTGCCTCCCATCAAAGCACCTGGGCAGGGGCTTCTCACCCCCCCGGCAGAGCCCCTCACCTGGCTGTGCCCGTGGTGCCAGGCAGCAGGTCTGACTCTGATCCCAGCTGTCGTGGCCACTCCCGTCACTTCCCAGCAATCAGGCTGCAAGCAAAGCACTATTATTTTTCTGCTCTAATAAACACCTCTGACAATAATAGAAAAAACCCAGCTTTTATCAGGAGAAAAGGAAAAGGATACCTGGGGATTATTTACTCAGAGTCAATAGCTGCAGGTAGGGGCTGCCAGCCCAGGCAGGCACTGACAGCTGCTCATGGCTGGAGCATTGCATGGAAAAGGGGCAGAGCTCTCCCAAGTGCTCCCCCCTTGCTCCTGCTATATGAACCCCCCATGTGGGCTGTGGAGACCCCCTTCATTCCCCATCCACGTCACTCTGGGACATGCTGCCAGTGCCAGGCCCCTGTAAGGCATGGGGGGCTCTGAGTGCTCGAGCTGTGGGGCAGGAATGTGACTTGGAGCTGGCACTTCTCCTCTTCCAGGGGCTGAGATCTGGGAGAGCAAAAAATCCACGCTCAATTGAGCTAATCAAAAAGGCAATGAAATGTCCTCGTGAGGTTATAAACATCCCTGCTTGAACCCAGTGACACAGGGAAACAGGAATCCAACCAAGCAGCCTCCAAAAGTGCTTTATTCCCCATTATTTTCATTAGCTGCCTTGTAATTTGATTTGTCCCTCTCCTGCTGCTGGCTGTTTCCATGGACAAGAGGAGTGACAGATGAAACATCCCCAAATGAGCCTGACAGTGTCCAGGGGGGTCAGGAGTGACACAGCTCCCCTGGCTCTGTGTCTGTGCCCTGCTAGGTGGGACTGAAGGTTGGGGTGCCTGCACAACCCTGATGGCTCTGGGACTGCCCAAATCTCCTGGGCAAGACTCCCTGAGCCTCAGGCTGTGGTTCCCAGTGCCATCAGTGCCCTTCCTGGGGGGCACAGGGCGAGGGTCCCAGGGCTGGCACTGTGTCACCCACCTGTCTCTGGGTGATCCTGTGCCCTCTGCTCCACGCTGACATCCTGTCCCCATTATCTGCAATTTCCTTGAAAGCTGTCAGGCATGGAAGGGGGCCCCTTTGCAAATGAAGAGAGGAGGAAACAACCAGGTCTGCATTTATCCCACTAGAAATTAATCCCCCCTTCTTATTTAAAGGTATCAGTGAATGAGGCCAAGTTGTTAAGTGACAAAAGAAAAATGATTCTTGCCTTCCAGGGTTATTAAAATCATGTTCTACAATTTTAGCAGCCACAAGGAAGCCCAGATAATGACAGATGATGATAATCCATCTCCAGCACAGCCTGGTCTATAATGATACTGCCCATATCTCTTGTATTACCACCAATTACTCAGTGTATAATGAAAATGTACATCCATTCTGGGGAGCTGCATTTGCTGCCTCTGAATCCAATTTCTCCCTGTCCTTCCCCCAGTACTCTCCTGCTACAGCTGGAGCCCCACCATGCCTGGCTCTGGGGTCTGCCTTGGGGGATCCAGCCTGTCCCTGGCAGGGATTTGTGTCTGTGAGGGCTGTGAGTGCCCCTCACCTTGGCCTGGAGCTCCTGTGGCTGCACAAGGGCTGTCTGGGGACACAGGCAGCACAGGAGAGGCTTTGAAATGCAAATTGCAGGAGGAAGCTGAGGAGATACAAAGCAAAGTGAATGCTCTCTGCTGGCCGAGGTGGGCGGGTTGGCCCCCGCCGTGGGCTCCCGGCAGCCGCCCCTGCTGCCAAAATCCGGGTGGAAGTGCCTGTCCAAATGCTGAGGTGGCATAATCCTGCTCAGCACAGCGACATCCTGCTGGGCACAGCACCATCCTGCTCAGTGCAGCATCATCCCCTCATCACAGCATCATCCCACTGGGCAGAACAGAATCCTGCTGGGCACAGCACCATCCTGCTGGGCACATCATCGTCCCCTCATCACAACATCATTCCCAGAGTCACAGAATCACTGGGTTGGAAGAGA
>VYZP01070446.1:0-31016 GCA_013400635.1 Hypocryptadius cinnamomeus
ATACGTTCCAGTATTTCCCATGCTTCCCTATTGGTTAATGACCTTCAGGCCTTTAAATATATATCCCAGTTGCACCATTTAGACTATTTTAAAATGTTGGTCTGGGTTCTTGAATCTGCAGTAGAATATCTTTTAATTTTCAATACAGAGAACCAGATGCCTTTATAAATGCTTGAAAAATGTGTTTGGTTCAGTCAAAAAAACTAGAGCAACATCTAGAATTTTGATACTTTCCAAAGAATGAAGTTTGTTACAGCTGTGGTCATGATGTCCATTCCTTTCTTTACCTGTCATCTGTGCAGTGCAGGAGTGTAAGGCATAACATGGTGAACAGCATCCTGGCCTGCAACAGTGTGGCCAGCAGGGCCAGGACTGTGATCCCCTGTGCTCAGCACTGGTGAGGGCACATCCTGAGCCCTGTGCAGTTTTTGAGCTCTCAAGGAAGACACTGAAGTCATGGATTGTGTCCAGAGAAGGGCAGTGAAGCTGGGGAGCAGCTGAGGGAGCTGGGGTTGTTTAGCCTGGAGAAGAAGAGGCTTGGGAGACACCTTACTGCTCTCTACAATCACCTGAAAAGAGGTTGTAGCCAGGTGGGGTCAGTCTCTTCTCCTAAGTAATAAGCAATAGGATGAGGAAATGACCTCAAGGTTAAGATTGGATATTAGGAAAAATTTCTTGTCAAGCCCTAGAACAGGCTGCTCTGGGAAGTGGTAGAATCACTATGCCTGGAGGTGATGATGTTTCAAAATAAATGTAGATGTGGCACTTAGATGGTTTAGTGGTGAGCATGGTGGTGCTATTTTAGTGACTGGACCTGATGCTCTCAGTAGTCTTTTCCAACCTTAATGATTGTGTAATTCCGTGCCATAGCTGGTGTTCTTGTCTTGTCATTAGCACCCTCCAGTAACATGGAAAAGCTGCTCTGAGCTTGAAGAGCTTCACATACAGGAAGAGGTTTAAGAGGGAGCTCTTATCAGTGAATTGTATCAAATCAATCTCTTGAGATGCTGCATGGTGAGGCCAGGAAACTTACCTTTTGCAGCCTTTTGCTTAATATACTTGCTAACATTGATTTGCTTACATGTCCAGATCTACTTTCTCTGTATGAAGCATGAATAATGTACAGCCAGTTACCCAGGCCCTCTATAGGTTAGGTTTTCGTAGGGAAAAGACTCTGGGAATGCTTAAACTCTCTGCTTAGAGTGAAAGCATTTGTGGATTGATATGCATAAACAAGCTTCAAGCAGGAGGCACATGTGCTGTATTTCTGCTGTTTTTCTACAGGTGTAGTTTAAAAAAAGCTAAATTAAGTATGGAGTTTGTTCTCTTTCTGTCATAATATTAACAAAAGCAAAGAAACTCAAGGCTCCCATGTCTTACCCTGCCTTTCCTCTTGGTAAGGGCAGAGAGCACAGCTAATAAAAAGGTGTGGTCTTTTTTTAAAAAAACTGTGGGGTTTTTTTTTACTGCAGAATTTTTTAAGAAGGTTGGTTTAACGTCCACTTCTTAAATCCATACATCATCTCACACAGAAAAAAAAAAGGCAGACAAAAATTTAAAAATTGTGATTAACTTTGTGCTTTATGTGTGGCCTTGCAGTCAAAAGTTGCATGGTATAGTATATTTAGTGGAAGAAAAAGCACTATATGAGAACTGGAGAACATGTTGGAGCAATAGAGTTTCTTTGTAACCTTGGCAACAAAACCATATATCCATATTTGTTGAACAAAGCCAAAAATACCTCCCCCAAGAATCTTCCATGTATAGTAAGTGAACAGAGATGTGCTGTGCTAATGAAGTCTTCTTTCTCTGTTTACTTG
Source organism: Hypocryptadius cinnamomeus (assembly GCA_013400635.1). Lineage (NCBI taxonomy): Eukaryota > Metazoa > Chordata > Aves > Passeriformes > Zosteropidae > Hypocryptadius > Hypocryptadius cinnamomeus. The sequence continues at coordinate 1,821 of VYZP01070446.1, forward strand.
GGGAATTAATGCATTTTCTTTCCAGCATTTGTAAAATCTCAGTATCAGCTCATTAGTAGATTTGTCCCTACATCATCCCAGAGAGTGCATTGGTCTGTTTAGGTTTTTTTGTATGTGGGTAGAACAAATCACAGTTTTTTCAAGGATACTGAAGACTCAAATTTCTGATAGTTACTTCAGAATAAAATATTTGTGTGTATCTTGCCATTGCATGTACTTGTTCACAGCAGCAATAATAAAAAAATCACATTTCTGTTACTTTACCGACCAGCTGATAGGCCACCTGTGACCTGTAATTGCCCTATAAAACCTACTAAAATCAAATAAATGAGAAAAATCTGATTAATTATCTAAGTGCAGTAAATTTAAACTGTAGTGTTTATGGTATCTATAGTTTTAATAAACTGTTTCAGTTTAGCAGTATTTGTAATGTCTTGGAGACTAAACAGTTTCCCATCACATTGTTTACTGTGAGACTTCAGAAGATCTGTGGGACCTGACAGCAGAAAATGTCTTCCTAATGTTGCTCTTACAACAGCTGCTTTTTTAAACACGTGTGTGCATTTTTGTTTTGATTTATTTTTTATTCACAGTCTAATTACACGGATGTTGCAGAGAGACCCGAAGCGAAGGGCATCTTTGGAAGAAATTGAAAACCATGCATGGCTCCAAGGAGTTGATCCATCTCCTGCAACCAAGTATAATATTCCTCTTGTGTCATACAAAAATCTGTCTGAGGAGGAGCACAACAGTATAATACAGCGCATGGTTCTCGGGGACATCGCAGACAGAGACACCATAGTGGAGTAAGTCGGCAGTTCTGGATGCAGTTTGTTTTGTGCACCTCTTGGTTTTGATTCAAGAACATCATGAGAACCTTGGGAACTTTGGTGTTTAAGTATCAGGGCATTCAGTTAATAAACAAAGTGTTGCAGTCTTGCTCTGTGATAGGATATTGTGGGATCAGAAGTACTTAAGTATACCCAAATTTAGGAAAAACTTCAAGAAAATGTGTTGGAACAGTGCTTTGATTCCTGCAGTAGCTGTCTTGAGTAAACTTAAATGCTTTGGAATCCATGCTTGTTCTTCATCTCTCATGCATATTTGAAGGTGACAACTGAGCATTTTTCCCTTAGCACATTTCCAGTGTACCTAAATATCTGTTAATTTAAAATATTATTCCCTTTATCTATGTAATTCATAATAGTCATTGTCACTGAGGGAGCTTGCTAGAAAGCTACGTAGATTCTTCTAATAGATTAAAACTGCCAAATTTCTAAAATATTCCCCAAATTGAAAGAGGTCTTAAATATTTTTTCCTTTTTTAATGTGTTCAGCTGTTAAAAACTGTTTATGTGGAAGGGAAAGCAGCAGTCTCACTTCCTAAGCTTTTAGCTGTGTAACAGGGGCAGCCTTTCTGTTACAATGTCTGAGTGATGCTTACTGGTTTATGAACTTATTTTTACTATAAACTCAATGTGGTAGCCCTAAAATAATGAAAGTTTTCTTTCATTTGTTGCATAACTGAATATTGGTATTTTGGTGGTTGCATGTGCCAGTGGGAGAGCCCATCATTGGTGCAGAACATTAATAAAAACCAGTTATCATTTAAAGAATGTAATATAAAAAATAATTTCTTACATTTGTTGGATGATATTCTAAGGATGTCTCCTCTCAACTGTAGCTGAAATTGCTAGACTTGTTGGCTCTTTATTTTTAATAAAATTAAGGCATGCTTGTCAAAAGATCAGAAGTGGGTAGTCCTGCTTTCAGGCACTCTTCCTGCTATGGGAAGCACAGCAAGCTGCAAGACGCATGTCCAGTTGTTAGAAACCACTGATGGATGGGTTATTTCATGTTTTGTACTTTCCTCAGGGCACTGGAGACTAACAAATACAATCACATCACTGCTACTTACTTCTTACTAGCTGAAAGGATCCTGCGAGAAAAACAAGAGAAGGAAATTCAGACCAGATCTGCAAGCCCCAGCAACATCAAAGCTCAGTTCAGGTGAGAATTTAGGAATCTAAATGGCTGGGAGGGGTTTGGGGTTTTTTTGTTTGTTTGTTTTTTAAATTGTCTTAATGAGAATATTAAATTTCTCAAGTACTGCTTTCTTGAAAACAGTAAAACACTCATTGCAAATTTTAAATGTCTTCTAAGGGCTGTGGACACTTCAGAAACTGTTCAGAAATCAGTTGCTCATAATATTTTCAATTCCTACCCTTCTCAGGAAATGACAAGGCAATTTGAATTCTGTACCTAAAGAGGCAAGTTTTCACACCCCCTAGAAAAGGGCTTGTTCATTGACCTTCAGCTCCTCATACAAATTGTGTTATGTAATATCCCTGGAGAAAAATTAGTTGCATAGTCCATAAACCTGCTGATATGGAGTTAGTTATAAATGAGAAATCACTCTAAATTTGACCTGTAGGTTATGTTCTTTTTCACGTCAGTTGCTGTTCCTGTTGTCTAAGAAAAATTATTTAATTTACCATTTCAATCTATTGCAGTGTATTTAAGTGACTGATTGGTTTTGTTTGACAAAAACATGAATTAAAAAAAACCTACTAGTAAGGGTTCCTGAGATTTTCAAGCTTCAGTTTGTGACACAGTAAAACTAAAAGGGGGGAATTGGGCTTCAGGCATCTAGCTGGTATTGCTATGTTCAGCCAGTTCATTTGCTCTGCAACCAGTTACCAAAGCATCCCTCAGTTACAGCAGAATACACTTAAAAAAAACCAACCAACCAAAGAAAGAACACCAAAACCAACCAACCAAAACACCCAACCCAAAGGGAAAATAGTATCGTTTCCACTTGCAAATAGATACTGGAGGATTCAAGTTTTGAGCAGTTATTTTTCTTAAACATTGTGGTTTTTCTCTCCTGACTTAAGTGTTAAACTATCACTAGGGATCTGCTGGTATTGGATAAAATATTCATTGGCCCATCTTGAGAGTTGTTCCAGTGAAGATGTAGGAGGTACTGAGGCATTTTCATTAACTTTCATCTTGTATCCTCCAGTCTTTTCAAAAGTTATTTAGGTAAAATACTGGTAATTGCTACTAGCAATAATAACAATTGTTAGTAGATAATTTATTAATGAGAAAAGAATACTAAATGTTTGTGCTGATGTTTAGCACTGCTAACTCCAGCAACACCTTCAGTGTTGTCTATCTGTATGATTTAAAGACAAAATAACTTGTTCCTTCCAAAAGTTTCTCTGTGCAACTTTCATGCAAAGTCATATGTGAAATCATTTAATAGGAATAAATGCTGGGATGTCTTTCTGGTGCATAGTCATAGTTTTCCTTGGCCTAATTGATAAAAGTAAGGTATTACTACCTCAAGTTAAATGTAACAAAAATGGACACTTGTTACAGATTAAGGACTCACATTTGGGAAAATAGGTTTAAGTCTCCAATGGTTGTCACCTTGGATTTAGGCTTGAGATTTTAGAGGTATCTCTTCTGAATACCATTCTGTCTCTCTGAATTATGAGTTGATGCTCCATGAATGTTACAGTGTTTTCACTGTCTTTAGTGTCCTTGTCATCCCCAGGTGGAACTGCACCCTGCACTGTGTACACATGACCATCATTCACTCAGTGGTCACTGATGTAGGAAATTTTATCTTAGATGGTTGCAGGTACTTGAGCAGAGTTACTGTTGCAGGCATTTGAGGGGTGCCTGCAGAACCAAAATGGTCTGGAGCTGGGGGGAGAGCTCACCTCTCTTCAAAGGTGATATACTGTAACTTGGACTCAGCAGGGCTCTCATGATGGATCATCCCCTCATTTTTATGTCAGCTTCTTTGAAAAAAAAAATCCCACTAATATGCCTAATACTAAGTATTACTTATAAAACAAATTACTCTAGAGGAAGACCTGGAGTTCACTTTCACATGGAAATTCTAAATCTATAAAGTTGGCTTTTGAATTGCTCGGGGCTTTTTCCCTCAGTGTCACTCTTTCAGTAAAGAGCAGCTCTAGTTATATAAGACACTGGAACAAAAAGTTCAATAAATCTAGATTTTTATATGAATTAGTAAAGTTGGAGTTGCTGTAGCCTGCCCTATGAGTATTAATTTTAATAACAAAGACATCTGCACAAACTTGGGAACTCCTGCTCTTATGGTCCCAGTAGCTGTCCTTTGCCTCCATGATGGTTCTAAATTCCAGGTGTTTCTGTAGAATGACCTTACGGAAAAGACACCACAGTAATGCATTACTTTGATTCTGAGACCTCAAAATATGAAAAAAACCCCAACTTATTTCCAACCTGGAGCTTGTTTTCTGTCCCTCTCTCCCCTCAGGCCCACTGGGAATAAAGGCAGAGGCAGAAGGGAAGGGAGGCAAACATGGGCAGCTATGAGAGATAAACATACTGTAGTGAGGTTTATTGCCTGGCAACTACAGTACTGTAAGATGCTATATTTGCTTTTTATTGTGACAAGTACAGAACTCTTCCTATTTTTGCTGACAAACCAGTCTGTTCTTTTAGCATGGCAAGTTCCTGTAAGATTGAGATCTTCATTTTCTGTCATGTTTGTAGTTATGTTTCTAGCATATTTAAGTCCTGTTTGTTAATTACAGGCAATTGTGTTTAAAATACACAGCAGAGCACAAGTCATCAGCAAACTGGGTCAGTGTTTCTCAGCATTTCTGGAGACAGCTGGGACCTAAGGGAGGGTGCCAGCATGAAACCAAGGAAGACCACAGCCCAGGCTTCACTTCTTGTCTGTGCAGTTTGGCTCAGAGCTGCTGCTTTTGTTGCTTCCCTCCAGGTAGAGCTCCCTGCTGGAGAGAGGCTGGTGGAGGCCACCAGCAGCTCCCAGTGAGACAGGCAGGAGCCTGCATGGCTCCACACACGGAATGCACCACACAGGCTTAGGGGGGCGTGTGGGCAGCCAGGCCCTACTGGTAGAGGGTCCTGCCTTGGAGGGTAGAGGTTTCTGGCACTGCTGGTTGAGCATAGGAAACACAAGTGCTTCAAAGCAAAGTCTGCAGCAAGGCTGGGTGAGTTTATTGCTGGTTTTAGTACAGCCTCCTCCTCAAAGTTTGTACAACTGGGGAGAGAGTTGGCAGGAGACAACCTGGTGTAGACCAGTATCTCACACTTTCAGGGTCCTTTTCTGTGCAGTCTTCAGCAAATGCCACAGCACAGTCCTGCTACAGCAGAGGTGTCTGAGCCTTCCCTCTTCCTTCTGTTTGACCTCCTGGCATGGCAGAGAGCAGGAAACGGATGCGATTCTTGTGTCTTTGTATGCAGCCTGTCAGGCAGATACCTGGGGTCACACTTGGTGTGAAACATTCTCTGCTGTCCTCCTCCTCTTGCTTCTAATCTAGGCCATGAAGCCATGCAGCCCTTGCTTTGGGCACACACAAAGCATGGTTGGGAATGTCTTGTGATATGCTGTCCATATGTGAACAGAGGTCTTTACAACAGCTTTTCATGCAGTAGCAAGAGTATTTTTGTTATGTAAAGTTAAGGGATTGGCAAACTTTTTAAAATGAAAGACAAGAAATGTGAGGCTTATGCTGAGTGAAGAAGTTGAAGAATTGTTCAGTGTTAACATGTTGGTCTCTAGATGTTGGTTTTTTGGATTAGGCTTTTAAAATAGAGCGAGTAAAGAACAAAGACTGTCAGTCTTAAGTTTATTCTGTGTGCATTATTGGAATATTACAATATATGTTAAGATTTAAAGTTAAATGCAAATCATTAGAGAGTATCTTAAGGTACTGGAGATGAGACATCAGCTGCCTACTTGTAGAACTGCTGGACACTTGTGTTACTTTCATTTTGATTTGAGCTAATGCTATTACAGAGTCATACATTTTCAACTTGGATTTATAGTTTATTCAAGTGTTATATTCTTAAGCAGCTTGAGTTCTCAATTCATGCAGTTGTATCATTCCAGATTCTCAGCTAAGGACAAATAAATGTATGATCTCAGTTTGCATGTGTTTAAAATTTAAGGGAGCTTCGTAGAATAGAGCTTGGTAAGAATGTGAGACTGTTTAATCTGACTCACCTTTTCAGTCTCACTTGTGTTAATTCTAACCTAATTTTTATATTAAGAATACTGGGGGGAAAACCCCAGAAGCTTCAGATTAGAAGTAGTTTGCAATACAGTCTTCCTTAAGTTGTGCTTGAATAGGCTTGTACCTTCCTCTAGGTACTGGTAGTTCTGTACCAATCTCAGATTATTTTTTTGAAACACAATTATTTCAGATTTTTTTATTTCTTAATTCATTTTCTGAGAGCGGTGAAATCTTAAATTGTGATTTGACAGTAACGAACATAATTTCTAAACTGTGTTCTTGTGTAGATGATGTTCCTTTCAAATTGTGCATTCCTTTAGAAATGCTGCTTTCTTGGAGAACACTTCCTTGTGCTCAGTCACTCAGTACTGTTGTTTACAGACAAGCCACTCAGCAGCCCAATTTGTGTGTCAGTACTTGTGCTTCTCTGGTGCAGATCTTACACTTCCTTGTAAGTTCTGAAATGCTTGCCATGATGTAAACTTCCTGTTTATCTTCAATTTTTTATGCAGGCAGTCGTGGCCGACAAAAATTGATGTGCCCCAGGATCTGGAGGATGACCTTACAGCAACCCCTCTGTCCCACGCCACTGTTCCTCAGTCCTCGCCGGCTCGCACGGCTGAGAACGTTCTCAACGGGCACCGGAGCAAGGCCCTTGGGGATTCCACAAAGAAGGAAGAGATGCCTGAACTGGCTGGGCCAGCACTTTCAGCAGTTCCATCGGTGAGCTTAAAACCCACTACCAGTGGCCGGAAGTGCTTGTTCAGAGTAGAAGAGGATGAAGAGGAGGATGAGGAAGATAAAAAACCTATTTCTCTTTCTACTCAAGTTGTTCTGCGTCGTAAGCCTTCGGTTACAAATCGTCTGACTTCGAGAAAGAGCGCCCCAGTCCTCAACCAGATTTTCGAGGAGGGCGAGTCAGATGATGAGTTTGACATGGACGAGAACTTGCCCCCAAAGCTCAGCAGGTTAAAGATGAACATCGCCTCGCCCAGCACCGTGCACAAACGCTACCACCGGAGGAAAAGCCAGGGACGGGGCTCCAGCTGCAGCAGCTCCGAAACCAGCGACGACGACTCGGAAAGTAGGAGGCGTCTGGACAAGGACAGCGGGTTTACGTACTCCTGGCACAGACGGGATAGTAGCGAAGGGCCGCCTGGCAGCCAGGGAGACGGGGGCGGACAAAGCAAACCGAGCAACGGAAGCGGAGGGGTGGACAAAACGAGCCCGGGCGATAACAGCAAAGGTGGGGGGAGTCCCTCCGGTAGCTCTGGAGGGGGCACCAACACCACCTCGGGTTCCACTCGGAGATGCGCTGGATCTGGAAACTCGATGCAGCTGTCATCCAGAAGTGCAGGGGAACTGGTTGAAAGCCTGAAGCTAATGAGCCTTTGTCTAGGTTCGCAGATTCACGGCAGCACTAAATACATTATTGATCCTCAAAACAATCTGTCCTTTTCCAGTGTAAAAGTACAGGAGAAATCAACGTGGAAAATGTGTATAAGCTCCAGTGGAAGTGCAAACCAGGCTTCATCACTGGGCAGCCTAAAATTTTTTTCTGACCAAATGTCAGACACAGCAAAAGAATTGGAACGGCTAAAGAACAGGAACTTGAAAAACAATGTGCTACAACTACCTCTCTGTGAAAAGATATCTGTGAATATTCAGCGGAACCCAAAGGAGGGGCTGCTGTGTACCTCCAGTCAAACCAGTTGCTGTCATGTCATTTGACAATGGCCTGACTGGAACAGCTCGATTTGCTTGACAGAGTCATTCTTCCTGCTCAGAGCTGTGAACACCTTGTCACGGACCCCCTTTTGTTGTCTTAAGATTTTTAAGTGGGCTTCGAGCAGTTATTTATTATACTTTAATTTTGTGTTTGCTTGATGGTATGACAATGCATGGTCTTTGCATGCTGCTAGCAGATGTTTTTCTTTTTCAACACGACAGAATATTTTATTGTGTAATTTTTACATTTATAATTTTACTATGGAAGATCTGGATTAAATTAAAATAAAGATCTGGATCCTAATGTAAATGAAGCACTTACAAGTTTCATGTTCTGCACTTAAACTAGAAAGAGAAGCTTTTGTTTGCTTATGAAATGTTAATTCTTGTTCTGACCTTCTGTGAAAACTAAAATATGTGATATGTGGCATACTTCTATGTGTCTGAAACAGAACCAAAGCAATAATGTTTTGATGCTGAAAACTCTTCAGGGAGCTTTCAGATGTTCCAAGGCTTGTACAAAGCAAAGATGCACTGAAAATTAGTGATCTTGAAATATGATTTTAAACCCACACCTATTTGTCTTAAGCTATGATATAATGAAGTTGTGGCTCAAAAATCAAACTGAAAAGATCTTGTTTTGCTAGAGGCAGTTTTCTTTAAAAAAAAAAAAAAAGGCAGCAAGTAGATTTGTAAGGCAGCTTTCTCCCATAGAAATATGTTAATATTACAAGCAGACAATCTTTTTTAATATAACAAAGGTAAATTAAGTCTACTTCTGAGTTTTTACATGCTGACTGAAAAGAAAGTATTTGTATGAATTACTTTTGTTAGTAGTATATCATGACACTTAGTATTTTAGGTTTCTACCTTGTAAACCCTCTCTGCTGTTCTCGCCTCCCCTCCCTGAGATTCCAGAAGGCAATAAGGGATGGAAAACCTTTAGGTAATTGGATTTGCGTTGAAATTGTCATTTACAGTTTTGTTATTATTGCTCTTTTTAGGACTTAAAATACTGCTGTTCCCCACATGTACATCACTTATTTTCCCTCAGTAATACACTTGTTCATGAAGTCCATTTAAAACAGCCTGTAGGAAAGTGTTTCTTTCACAGCTCTGAGCCTTCCTGTCAGGTTTCCCATTGCCATGGCAAGGTCTTGATTTAGAGTATTTCTGTACAAAAGGATACTTTTGACCAGATGAATTAACTTTGTGGAATTTTATTACCTAGAATAAAATATATTGCAGATTCCTAGTTTTGGGAAGGGCAAGAATGTTTTATTTTTTCATGCTGTGCACTGGGTCTTCTAAGCAATGCTAGTGAAACTGGGGGTACTATGTAGCAGCGCCCTGGGCAAACCCTGGGTATCCCAGAGGAGTTTGACACTGTTGAGCATCTTGTAACACATTCAGAATGGTCAATACAGCGCGTTTTGTGTCTGCTGTGGAGGGAGCAGAGCACCAAAGAACGGCTGGGTCAGGATGGCCATAGCTCACAACAGCTCTTGTGATTCCTGCAAGACTTCAGAGAGTCTGAAGTGCATGGGGTGTCCTTCCTGGTGAGCTCTGCTTCTGGAACAAGGCAAAGGAGAAGTGTTCTGCTTCTTTAAGTTTTAATCTCTAGTTGCAGTTTAGTTTAAAGCTACAAGCATAGATGTGTGGGTGAAGCCATAGAACATAATTGCTTGAATTTTTTGAGCAGGGATCTTACCAAGGGCCAGAAACGAGATGTGTGGTTCACAGACCGTGAGCGTAACATCCACGTAGGAGACAAGTTTATAAAGGGCATTGGCAATAAACTTTATTTGTTGCAGCTTTTTTCCAAGTATTGTAAATACTCTTTCCTGATATGTACAGCCTTGGAATGGCACCTTTTAACTAACCCCGGGTGTATTTTGTTTCCAATGTTTTTATATACGACTGTATATATGGTGCTCACTTTAGAACAGCAGTGTTGACCATTTATGCTGCATAGTTGTATTATAGCCTTATAGTTGTGTGTGGCTGGTTGGACCTCTGGGTGTACAGATGTGTACAGATGTGTTAGTCTGAGTGCTGTCCTCTCCCCCTCTGTTGATAGGTGAATGATTGTGCATGTGATGTATGTCGTGTTATGTCGTCACGTAAAAGGAAGGGCGAGAATAACCACTACATTAAGATAATATTGGACCAAACTATTTAGAGCAAGTAAACAGTTTCTTGTACCCCTTAACGTGTCTTTAAGAGTTGCATATAGTTACAGTAGTGTATAAAGTAAATATTGTGGAAAAACAGTTAGTCTTGTATTTTTCTGTATGTGTGTATATAAAAATATATAAAAATAATGTACCTCTAGCAACTTAATCTGTATTTAAGATGTGACAATCTTGACACAGAATTTTAAGAGTAGCAGTCTAAATAAGCAGAATTCATGAACAGAAGTATAAAAATTTCTCACCAAGAAAGAATCCATGTGTGTTAAGAGGGTACAGAAATATCAACTGATCTTATTGCTTCTGGCAATGTTTGGCTTTTTCATTGTACAAACATTCACGGTGTGCGACAGAAATGGAAAATCCAGTTAATAAAAGTGATATCCTGACTGATGCATAACCGATGAGTTGCACGTGGATGGGGTTTGTGTGTGCTGGCGTTGGGTGTGTGAGGGCGGCACAGGCTCCAGGCGGGTCCCTGCGCTGCAGCACCCGGGAACAGCGAGGGGCCTGGCCTTGGAGAGCCCGGCTTGGCGTGTGGATGGACGGCCAGTTGTGACCTGGCAGTTCCTCTCTTGCACTGATCAGACGCCTTCGTTTGGGCTTAACGCTTGTCACAGTCATCATCTGCTGAGCTTTTTGTCTCAAAGCTGAGGGAGCTGTTCCTCAGGCAGAACTCCAGAGTAAAGAAAGCGGGTAATAGTAAACATAGAGGGGGGCAGCAGTGCCAGCCCACTTTGCCCCACCAGCAGTGCTGCAGTGAGTGCACGGGCCTGCCTGGGAGCGGGCTGGCTTCTGGCATCTTGTCCCTCAGGAGTTGCTGTTGGTGCCTGTGGTTGGAGCAGCTCAGCACGACACTGCAGTGATTTAACTGCTCCTGGAGCACAAAGTGTAACCAGCCAGGGCAGGTGTGGACACAGGGAGCAAGGGCACGGAACAGAGTCTGTGAATATGTGGCATTAAGTGACCACTGCTTTAGGCCGGGGCACTTGTGCAGAGCTGCACCTGCGGGCTCGTGCAGCTGGGACCTTGCCCTGTCTGAGCTTCCCAGCCCTGGTCACTGCAGAACGGGGTGGAGGCGGTAGCAGGAAAGGAGTGACCAAGGAATTTGCAGGGCTGTGACTGTGACTGAGACAGGAAAGACGTAACACATTGTGTAGTGCAAGGCCAAGCAGTAACATCTCAGCAGCTGGTAGGTGCAGGTCAGATACTTTTCATGTCAGATTTGTTTTAAGGATTTTTCCATTAGCAAATAAAGGGAAATCCCAAAGCAGCTGGCTAGCAATAAACAGGGAACAGGGGCAAGCTGGATTGTCCCCAAACATCAGAGACAACCTAGCCACTCCCTTAGCCTTTCCCATGGTTAAGCTTATGTGAATAAATCAGAACGGATTTGTTTGTCATTAATTCCAAATGATGACTTGCTTTCAATAAAAGATGTTTGAGCAGTAACACCTTGATGTGACTGTACTTGGGAAAGTGTAGCAATGACTCACTTGTTGAGTTGCTGACTGCATGCAGCCAGCCAGGCTTCTTCACATCCATACGATGTTTAGAAGGATTGCTGGACTGCCCTTCTCCAGAGCAGTGTCTCTGCAGTTGTCTTAGCCTGCTCCCTCCCTGTACCACAGGCTCTGGCTATTTATTTATTTTTTTAAATTGTAATTTTAAGATGAATCAGTTTGGCCTATCTGCCTGTATTGCAAATTACATCAATTTCTGGAAGTCAAGAACCCAGTATTAGAGACAGAGCAGAGTCTTATTACATAGGGGTAAAGAATGAGATAACCTCTATTTTCAGATGTGATGGAAGAATTATGTTGTAAGAAAAATGCAAGTACAGCGCTGAGAAGCACAGAGAGGTAACACAGACTTCATCGGGCTCTCAGATGATTCATCTCAGGAATTCATTTCAGCAGGCCCTTGTGTAACATGTTCCTCTTTCCTCCCTCTCACTGCTCTCTCTTGAGAAATACAGAGCAGGGAGGCAGGATCTGGTTTTCTCTCTGGGCATTTGTGTGCCACATGCCCTCAGCCTGGGACAGGCCCAGCGCTGCCCTCAGGATGCCAGTGATGACAGAGGCCATCATCACAGTGCTTTGTACCAAGCACTGGGGTGCAGAGAGAGCCTCCTCTCTCAGCACCAGCCTCCAGGGCTGGCACTGAGTCACCAGGCCCTGCTCTCAGCCCTGGCCTGGCACTGGCACTCGCCCCTCCAGCTCCTGGGTGAGGCATGGCAGAGCTGTCCTGAAGAAAGCACATCACGGTAGTAGGCACTGTTCCCAGGGGCTTTGCTTACATGAATAAGGAAGTAAACCCAAATTTCTCTGAATGAGATTCAAGATCAATTCCCTCAGGCCCAGGTAGGCTAACATATCCATAACTGCTTGCCTGCTTACAGAGGAACCTTTCCATGTAATGAGTGTTCTCCTCTTCTGTTGTCCTCAGCAGATATCTTGAGTCAGCAGATCCCTCTGGGCCACACAATTAGACCTGCACTCACAAGGTACCTGATGAGAGAACTCTTGTATCACCAGCAAGTGGTTTATGAGTGCCCTTCTTAAGAACAGCTTTCTTGGATTGTTATTGCTGCTGCTAAGGAGATTTGTTAAATCCAAGTATTAACAGACAGATAGGGGCTTCTCCCACACAGTCATCTTCCCAAACAGGATGCTCCAGCCTCATGCTTGGTTTTTCCCTGAAGCTTGAGACCAGAGATAAACTTATTTTATGGCTTAGACTCAGGCACTGGCAGAGCTATCTCACACGCCTGTCTGGTGGCCTGCACTCCTGCAGGACCCAGAGCCATGGCTCTCTAGAGGTGTGAGGCTCTCTCAGCTGGGTAAGGGACCCTGCCTGGACCTGGGAACAGACATTCAGATTCCATACCTTGTGAATGGCAGCTCTTGATAAATATCTTATTCACCTGACACTTGATTTTGGTGAGTGAGTCTCATCCCTGGCATCCCACAATTTTTACAAGTGCACCTATGGCAGAAATGAAACAACACATTCAGGAGCACAGACAGAGTTTCTTCTCTCAAATGAGAAATGAAAATAGATGCCACCATGAATGCATAAAAAGCCCAAAACACAAAATCCAGTATACCAGACAGTATGAAACACAGGAACCCCTCCCCAGTGAAAGGACAAAGAGCTGCATACAGAGGAATAGGAGCTAAATTTCAGTTCAGTGACAAAATACTACTTGGCACTATGAGGGAACATTTCTCAGCAGGTTAAAGTGTGTGTTTTAGGACAGAAACAGTCTCTCTCATGACCATGTAGCATCTGTAAAACAAGAGCTCTTCCAGTATGTGGAACAAACTTTAATCCCTGTAAGACGAAGGAGTCCCATACTTCTCACAGCATGAAAGGTCAGAATCCCTCCAAACCTCCTCACTTTTGGTGGAGAAGGCACCTAAGAACATTATTATTATCCCTGTTTCTAGATAAGGAAACTAAGCAGAAGTGAAGGGATTTGCCCAAGACAAAAACAACAGCCAACATTACTGAAGTGACTGGGTACTTACACCTCACTAGAGATTTTCCTGTTAATCCACAGAAAACAAAAGAAATGGATCCCACAAGGAAAACCACCAAGTCAGTTTTGCAGAAGGTGACTTACTTGTTTCACATGATCACAGTTGACACACGACTTGATTCCTTTTCTAACCCATCTTAGAAAGTTATTCCAGACACCTGATACAGCTGCCATCAGCAAAACACACCAACTTCATGCTCCCAGACCACCATCAATTAGCAGACCAGCAGAATCCCTTCAAAATGGCTGCAAGGTCACAAGAACATACTCCAACAGGAACCCATCCCATGGATTTTCCTTCTCTGGAACTGCTCACTCAAAAACACAGGCAGTAAAAACTTGAAGAAACATGAGCTACTTCAGATCAAAGTGGGCAGGAGACTGCAAATATGGGGAGTTTTCATGGAGAACACTGGTCCCCTCCTAAAAAACATTTGTTTTTGGAATCTCTACAGCACTACAGGAAGGGTGACATGCTTCCCTCAGAGATCCTCAGGGCATATGCAGCCACAGCCCTGCCACTGCTTCAGGAACAGGCTGTGAAAGCAGCAGCCCATGAGATACCCCTGAAATAGCAGCAGCGTGGGGAACTAACAGTGGGAGAAGCAGGAACAGAGTAGCCATAGCACAGGTTTGCTCCTCTTCCCAGGAGAACAGTCATTTCTTACTGGGTCACACCTGCAGAGCCTGAGAAATCCTAATTTTTAGTTCCAGACAAAATATATTATTTTGGCTTAGTTATATTATTCTGCTGTGGAAGCCCTGTGGCAGAAATCTGAAATGTGCAAAGTAGGCAAACACCTTCATTATGGCAGCAGCAGATTTTTGTGAACAAAATTCCAGCAAGTATCACACACAGTTACATCTACTGAAACTGAACATCACAGCAGCCAAAAATAAACTGTCTCAAGGTCACAGGAACAAACACTGTAGATTTTGTCCTATTACTGTCAGGAAACAATGAAAGGAAGGACAGCTACCTTTTTGTGAAATGCAAGGAAAACCAAATCAGATATTCACTACAAACACAAGTACCAGTGTATCAAGTACCAACTTTAATTGATCTGTTTACTGTTAGTTCATTTAACCAGAAGATCCATTCATACAATACTGCAGTTCAGAATCCAGGGGAGCAATACCAAAATCCAATATAAATTAAAAAATAAATATGATTCATAAGTCACTGATCAGCAATCTGCTTCCCACTAAATTTTTTTTACTTAGCTTTTGAAAAGATTTTAGCTGGGACCTATTTAGAGAACTAGCAAACAGCAATATATAATACATACTCTATAAACATTTATGTTCAACCATTTCTCAGATCACATAATGAAATACATTGTTGTTCCCTATGAAATGCATAACATAAATTAATTTGCTGTGGACAAGCAGCAGCTAATAAGCAAATCTTTGAAATAATAGAGGATTGATTAACTATTGTAATGAAGGAACAAAAGGGGCAATAACCATAAAGGGAGAGTAAATTAAATAATAGTCTGCTTTTTTTTCCCCTTTAGAAAGTTGCAGCTGAAAATTCTAGTGAGCTTCTGGATGCGTCCTCACAGGATCTGTTTTCAATCACTCAAAGCACAGGGAGTCTGGCAGATTTTATCCAGACCTGGCATAAGCTGGAGTGCTTTATTTGCTGTTACCTTCACAAGCAATTGTGTATGAGAAACAAAGAGAGCGGGAGAAAATACAGTTTTTTACAGTGTCAGGCAAAGATTATTTACCAAGTTTATATAAGCAGGTGCCACCTACTCAGTAGATGGTGGAGGGTGCACTCCGAGCGCCACACATGACCACAAACACTGGCTCCGCCTCACTTGTGACCGCCTTAGTCATCCTCATTCCTCCGTGTTTACTCCTTCAGCGACTCCGCCGCCAGCTTCATTTGCTGCCAGGAGAGAAGAACGGAGAGAGACGCTGAGTACAGCGGCAGCAGGAGGAATTAACAAACCAGCCAGAGCCCAACAGGACACTCCAGAATCCAGCCGACTAATAAAACCACACCAAAAAAAAGCTCGAACATTTAAAAACAAAAACCACCAGTCTGTCATGCCTGATTTTTACAAAACACACGATTTTAACAGAGGCACTACTTTCGTCCACCAAAACACTCATTAAATGGCAATGCAATTTGTATATTGCTTAATTATTTTTGTGATGAATAATGCCTTATGTGAAAGTCATTTAGCCCCAAATATTTAGGCTTTTAAGCTGATCTCAAAAGGTCAGTGAACTGACAAACTGCTGCCCCCACTTCCCATTGCAACAATCTGTTAACTGTTATTCAGTATTTCTGTTGTTGTTGTTGTGGAATTAAATACAAACAACCTGTGATATAAGAAGGAGGTAGCAGACTGCTCTGGTGATACGTGTTATTTCCAATCCTGTTGATAACCAGTTTTGTTTTCATTATCCTAGGATGTCACCAGAGACATGTCACCATGTGAAACCAGGATAACAATCCCAGGTGATGAAAATATCTGCTGAGTAAAAGAAAACAGATCCACTCTGTGAAGCTTCTTGTTAAAGAGAATGTTTCATAACACGGAACCTACAGAGGCAACAAGAAAGAGTTTAAACTGTGCTGAAGGCATCTCTCACACATCACCTGGGGATTGTCAGCCAAGGGCTGGCAATGTCTGGAAGGCTGGAACCACCCTGATATACCAAGAAATAGTCAGAGTGACTGAAGTCCCCCGAAGAAAAAAGACAGAGACAGTCTCAGGAAGGAGATGAGAGGGAGACCAGCCCAAAGGACAGGTTGAGGAGCAGAGGCAAGGAGATGCACAGCACTGCTGGAATTCACTCATGCCCAGCATCACTGCCTCCTTCGAGGCAATTTGGCAGAGAAGGAAACTAAAAGGCTGGACATGAAAAAATGTGAGTGATCATATAAAGAAACAACTTATGCAGCTTTCAACTCCTAAGCCGCTGTGGGTTCTGTGTCATTCCCCCAGCGGAGGATGGACGTGTGCTACTGAGCTGAAGTTGTTTCTTTTACATTTGTATTTGATCTCATAAAAATGGCCGATGACATATGAGCTATTAGAAAGAGAATTATCTAAAAATGCTATAACAAAATTGGAAAAGACAAAGCTGCAAATGAAGTGTACACTATCATTCAGTTCCTATCCCACAACATGGGATACAAAGATGTCAGATGCTTCAAAACAGCACCTTCTACCTCTTCTTTGCTGCTAGTCTGGGCCTGAACCTATTCCAAAACACTACTCTGCATGCTAAAACACACCTACAACAACTTATCTTTACCATTTTTATCTGTATTTCCATGCCATCTATAAGTGAAGTAAAATTAGTTTGTGATACAAATATTTATATGCTTCTCCATAGCAACAGTGCAGGGGAAAAAGCCACAGCTAAAGCCTGGAATACAGATAGATTCCTCTTCTATATCCTGATTCAGTTATTGAAACAAATGTCTGAATAAAACTACAGCATCTTTAATTTAACTGACTTTTTCTCCTATCACAAAAACACAGACACAGAAGACAGCACCTTCATTCAGCTCCTGATCCATCAAATACATTCTCTTATTTTAGAATGATTTTCATAAATTCTGAGTGCTGGTGTAATTGTATGGGGATTGATGAGGATTGCAGAAGACTGGAAAGGTATTTTTATTCTCTGATCTCTGCAGGGCTTGCCAACGTCTGGAAAAAAACCAAGCACGAGTGCTAATGATGACTAAATGTAATCTGTCCAAAAACTCTGTACAAGCTGGACCACTCTCATTTATTTTTGAAGGCCCTCCTAATTTTAACTGAGCTAATCTTAAACTAGGATGGTCTTCTGTTGGCAATCTTATGCTATCATATTTAAAATACATGATACGAACAAACAAATTATCCCAGCTTCTTGAGCAGGCCAGTGAGTAGAAAAACCTCTTAAAATAGCTTCACGTGCTGCCATGGCACACAAGGGCTGGGCAAAATCAGTCCAAATGCAGTCATACACATATTTCAGGAAATGAATCATAAGCCACGTGAGAACCCCAAGAGCTGTGTATTCAATTTCTTCTTTATAGTTTCTAATACCAAAATGTATTTGGCAGTACCTGGCAGCAGCAGGCTCCCCCAAGAGCTATCACTTGGGCAAGCAACATGTGGTGGCACCTTTAAACAGAGAAATTCTTTGCCAAGTTCAGGCTGAAAAATGTTAAAATTTTCTTTTTCACTGTGAAAGTAAATGTTCCTGCTCAATGGGAAAATATTTCTCTAAGACAACATATGGGAAAGGGAGTGTATTTTTAAATTTATTTACTGAGAAAGAGAACTGATGAGGTACCTTTTAAGATCACTTTTCCCCTGACAGCCCCAACAGGTTCACTGGGAAACCTGTGGGGCTGAGTTAACTGCTCTTCCCTCAAAAAGACATTTCTCTGTAAGCTTTAAGAAGTATTTTAAAAATATGGAAAAGAGGTATTAAAAATGTCTTGATCTATTTGTTAAATCTACTAGATACATAATAACAAAACCCACTCATTTGAGGGGTATTAAAGGCATCTGTGAACTAATCAGAGGCACAGCTCAGAAATGAGTTGGCTCAAGAAGCCACTCTTCATTTATTATCAGCTGAGAGTTATAGTGAAAGGTTTATACTTATTGCTCTGTTTTATGCAGCACCCTTAGCAACAGCAGCCTATGCATGCAATACATGACTGAAACGTGTTTAAACTGGTATTAATTTTAGTGTTGTTTATCCTAAAATACTACTATTAGGAAATGCTCTAAATATTTACCTGCTGTAATTCAATAGATTTGCTATTTCCATTTTATTAAGTTTAAATTTCCTTGTAAAGCACATGTAATATAATTGGACAGTACCTCCATGAGAAATAGCAAAACCCCTTTAATGTGGTTTACAAATAGGCTTTAGCAATTACTTAGATTTTCCTAGATTTCAACATTAAATTTTCTAAAAGGACTTTATTAAAATGGAACAGATACTTCCACACCACAAACAGAGCTGCATACCAAGCATGGAAATCAGGATACTTCCCTTGTGGGCTCCAGAAACACCAAATTCGGTGTACAGGGTATGGCTGTGGTAGTTCTTCAGTTAAAGGGGCTATGGAGGCCTAAACATATGATTTAGTGCTGCCAACAATACCAAAATACAAAATTAAATCACTAAAACCATGAAATAACAGAAATACACAGCAGCACCAGAGACCTCAACTACAACAAAACCCGACGAGCTGCCATGGGATTTACCAGGGCAGTGCCAGGGCTTGGTTCAAGCCACGGGCTCGCTGGAAATGCAGGATGTCTCTGCATGGCACGAGGCTCACTGGAAATGCAGGATGTCTCTGCATGGCACGAGGCTCACTGGAAATGNGAGCTCGCTGGAAATGCAGGATGTCTCTGCATGGCACGAGCTCGCTGGAAATGCAGGATGTCTCTGCATGGCACGAGGCTTGCTGGAAATGCAGGATGTCTCTGCATGGCACAAGGAGGAGCCTGGCCCACCTTGTGTTCCAAGCCCTGTGCCCAGGGCTGAGGAGCTGCTCTGCCCCTTACTCTGCACAGCAGGGCTGCTTTGGGCCAGGACTCGGCGTGTCCCAGCACGTGGCTTCCTTCTGCCCTGGGCTGAGAGGCAGGAGCTGCCTGTCACATACCCCCAGCTTGCTAATCCATCTGTGACCTTCCTTCTGCACCAGAGGACAACAAAGGGAACCCAGCATTCCTGCTGCCCCAGTGCTGGTTTCACACACACTCATAACCTAATCAAACACTCTCACCTTTCCTTTATGGTTTCTGTGGGACAGCCAACATTTAACAGGCGCTAACAGCCTTTGCTGGTTTAATGTTGATTTACTGCCCTTGTTGAGCTCTGTGTCAGATGCTTACAACACTGTTATTTTCCAGTTATGCCCAGACCTGGTAAGTCCGCCTCTAACTACTCTTAATTTTACCACTGTGTGTGTTAATGCCAACTGACAATTCAACCACAACCAGAGGAAAACAATTTAAAAAACCAGAAAGCATATAAAAGTGAAAACCAAACAAAGCAGGATCTACTGACTCACTGGACTGGTGCTTTTCCACAGGTATACTCAATCTACACATAAGTTTGTACATATTAAGAACAGACATGTAAACAGTTTATATTAAATATAAGAATACATGAAGGCAGATGTTTCTTATCAGCAACCTCGTCTTCTGGTTTTCCTGTATACACCATGTGGAACAGCTCATAAGCAGCTAGAAAGAGCAGTGGTACATGGTATCTTTCCCACTTTCTAGCATTAATTACAATATGAAAACATGACAGATATATATAAAATTCTTCTTTTGTAATGGTGTCCAATCACAACAATAATAGTTTCTTGGCTGTTGAGCTGCCTCAAGAACTGTATCAGCTTAATCTGTAAGTACCAACCAGTTACAGAAGAGGCAAATTAACACCCACTTCAAAATCCAGTAAGCCTCTTCCACGTGTAGTATTTTATTCTGTGTTAAAGTTTAAAAAGCTTATTCAATGGAAATTTGTTCTCACTGATTACAATGGTGTAAGGTTATGGTAACTTCATACCTAGAATCACAAATCTTCCCTCAAGGTTTTTGTCTATGGCACTGAACACTCTGCGGGGAACGGTGCTTCAGGACTCTGGGCTTGGGGTTACTTTTAAGCTGCATTTCTGACACTGAGCATTTTTCCAGCAACATGTTTGTTTCCTTAGCTGGAGATGGTAAATGATGGTTCTTGACAGCAGTAATAACCAGTCCCTGTACTAGTACACTCCTTTTTATAAATCCCAGGACCACACAGCCAAGATGTAACACTGAATGCTTATTTTCAGTTGAGTCGTCCAGCACAACCCCTCATTCTTCTTGAAAGCTATTGATTTCCAGAATACAGTTTCTCCCCTACTTCAGTAGTATGATAAAAGACTTGTAGGAACAATTTCACAACTTCCTCATTTCCCAGAGCCAAGACCAATGGCCCTGTGATGGTGCAACCCAGTGGAAACAACCCTCTAAAAAGGAAAGCCACATATGAGCATTAAACAGTCAAATGTAGAATTTTTATAAAAAGCAAGAAGAATTTCAAACTGAAGATAACCAAGAAACAAATCCTGAATTTTCACTCTCACAAGGACTGTAAGCAATTACAGTAATTTAAATTTTTGAGGAATATTTACTAATCTCCTTACTTCTAGGTTACACCTGAAAGATTGTATCTAGTTTTCAGGCCTCCAGTATAAGAACACTGATCAACTCTGCCAAGCCTAACTGGGAATCCAAGATGGGCAGGGAGGTGATGCCCTGAGACACCTGCCAATATCTACAAGGAGGTCAGCAAGAAGATGGAATCAGGGTCTTGGCCAGGGTGCACAACCAGAGAACAAAATTCGAAGCGGTCATTAAAAAATAAGCCAAGAAAGCCCCAACAGAAAACATTTCACTACAAGGATAACTACGTACTGCAGCAGGGGCCCAGGGAGATTTTGGAGTCTCTGTCCTCAAAGCACCTGACAGGAAACCCCACCCTCCCACAGCTCTGGGGTCTAAATTTGGTGGCAATCCTATCCTGAGCAGCAAGTAGAACTACTGACCTTCAGAGGTCTCTCCCAGGTTGAGAGATTTTTACAATTGTTTCTACAGGAATTGTGACAGGAAGTTTGCCTGGACTCCACAGACCCAGAGTGGGGATCTGCTACAAGAAACAGAAAGTAACGGGAAAGAGCAAAAAAAAAAATAATTCTCTTCTTTCCTTTCTTGTATGCCTAATTCAAGATATAATACCACGTACAAAGCCAGTGTTAATGAAACAAAAGGTTTGCAAAATTAGTAAGTGCAGAGTCAGGAAAACTTGCAGAATCACATAATTTGTGCCTTGGAGTATTGTACCTGATTAACAGCACTGTGAGGAATAGCAGTCAAAGCAACCTCATTTGTAGTACATTTTTTTCCCAAGATTTTTTCCTGATCTACTTCAGATTGTCTCTGATTTAAATTGCAAAGTATTAATTAATACTCATTACAATATTCTTACAGTATTAGTCACCCTTTGCTGAACCTCATTTTAGTTCAGTAGACAGTACAAAAATGAAGAATAGTGGAAGTCATACAAGACAGTCTAATAGTATTTTCTTCAGAATACAGCTTATGCATTCTGTCCCTCAAAATATTTACATTGTTTTTGTCCTCGTGTAGCTTATATTTAAGAACTTTTTTCACCATAAATAGCCAAATAGTTGCCAAGTGACAGATAAATACAATGTTAAACGACATCTGAATGCCTGATGAGGAGTGTGTGCCAAAACCACGCTCCCAGGATGCCAGCCCAGCCCAAGGGATGTTCTCCCCTTTAGCTTATGCAATTACCTCTCACCCAATCAGCAATAGATTTTGGAGTCAGAAACTATCGACCGGCTATGAAAGCAACGATGCAAAAATGTGCAATGTGACATGACCTTGGTGACATCTCAAAGGGGAGGGATGGCCTGTGCAGTCCTGAACTCACTTCTTTAGTTCTGTGCCCTGGGTCATGCAGACATCACTATGGTTTAAGGGTGCAGCTGGCCCTTAGGTTAACAACACATCAACGATGCTTTAATGGTTTCAGGGTGAGCAATGATACAAATCCTTTTCTCAGGGGTTTTGGAGGATGTTAATTACTTGCTTGCTTTTACTAGCTACCATCAAGAGAAAATGAGTAAACCAAACTATTCTGCCTCTCTGAAGTTACACAAGCTTATCCACTAAGCAGGGTGTCCCTGAGCAGGTACATCCCCTTTGGAAGAGAAATACTCAGCACTTGGAGAGTTTAATGAGCCTTCTGGACAAAAATTCCTAATATATGGATATGGCTGACACAGCTGTGTTAGCTTTATACAAGTGTAATCTCCTTCCCTGGAGATACTCAAAAGCCATCTGGACAGAGTCCTAAGCAGCATGCTCTGGGGGTCCCTGCTTGAGCAGGGAGGTTGGACTAGCTGATCTCCAGAGGTTTCTTCCAACTGACCCATTCTGTGGTTCTGCGACAGCAGTAAAAGCCTGGCTAACAAGCAGGCTGCTCAATCTGCCCTAATTTACCACTGAAGCTCACATGCCTTGCACTCACTCTGCTTCAAGACTGAGGAGGCACAGCTGAAAGCAGCCAAACAGCCTCTGAAGCAACACCAGCAGTGGTGGTGAAGGGCTTGAAGGCAGTCGGTGGCACTGCAGGGGGACAGTGAGAGTCCTTCCTCCTCACACTGCTTGAGTGGCCAGCTTCTTGGGTGATGGAAAAAATACACAGCTCACTACAGCTTCTGCAGAAGGTATGTTGCAGACTAACTCAGTGCTTCCATTTTTTCCAGCTTAAAGCTGGAAGGACCCTGCTGGGTCCCAGACACAAGCCTCCCTTGAGTGCATAAACCCACGTCACAGAGGTTTGGCCAGGAGAGACCACACAGCAACGATTCCGGTGTTGCACAGGCCAAAACCCACAGCTCTTGCCAACATCCTTTAGTAAATCTGTTGTACAAAAGGCAAGAGACCAGTTTAAACTATTTAATGCCACAAAATGAGCAGCAGAAAAACTCAAAGAGCATGAACGTGTCTCCCTGTAATCCATGCAACAGCAGGGAACAGACTGTGTGAAAAACAGAGACAGTCTCTCAAAATGAATTATGCCCAACCCTCAGAAGACAAAAAAAATGTATTCCACTACTTTCTAGACACAAAGTTAGTCATCCCTGGAACCCAGGCACATAAACCCCAACATCTAAGCACTACTAAAGTCTTATCCACCCTCTGCTCTGCCAGTGGACACAAAGGCATGGCCTGCCCCAGCCCAAGCCCAGCTGGTCTCAGTTTTACCCTGGGTTCACATTTCTCTCCAAATTTCCTAATTTGTGGAGTCATAAAGAGCCCAACTTGGTTTCAAGTAAAACAATAACAAGATAAGAAGTGTACTCCTCTAAGCAGGACATTCAATAGGTAATCTAGATCAGCCTCCAGATATGAAACTAAGACTCCAATTTCAGGCACTATCTTTGGAAATTACCATCTGTGACATAAATAAGCAGAAAAATTTGCAGGGGGCACGGCTGTCCTCTGTCCTGCTACCACACAGCAGCTACAACGCTGCAAGTACAAAATTTCCATTTCTTTGTGACAGGCAAGAAACTTCAGCCTCACAAATACATCAGAAAATGCCAGAAAAATCAAATGTCTGAAAAATATAAGTAGAAAATTTTACAGTATATCTGAAGTGAAAGCTACATGTTAAGAAATCAGACTTCAACGCTGGGCAGACACAAAGGGAAAGTAACTACTGCTGTGAAGGGAGTTCTTTCTAAGGGGGAATTTGCCTCTTTGTTTATCTGTTGTATCAGCATGAAAAGTAAGTTTAATTCTAAAGTAAGTGTTACCACAGTATTAAAAAAATATTTTAATACAGTAAAGTAGGAAAAACTAGTCAATGTTTAGATTATTTGGTGAAGAATTATTCTCAATTCTACTCAAGAGTTCATTAGGCAAGGAGTCCAAGGCCAGCAATGAAGGGACCTGCTAGGCAATCTTATTTGTTTTCTTCCCCTGCAGAAGCTCTCCTGACCCAAGCACATGTTATTACAATATAATTTTGAGTAATATTTTCATTCTTGCTTTTCTCTTCAAAGACAAGTTCTCTTCTACTTCCTGCGAGGGCTCTGCAATTGCCTGGTTACAGTCTAGTGAAAAATAATCAACACAGAGCCAGTAAACAATTTCTAGTTACAGTAATTTTATAAATATTCTGAAGCAATCAACTCTTGAATGTTAAAGTGTGTCAAATAGGTCTTTAAATACTTACAAAATGGCAGTGGCACCACTGACAGAATTTCTTCCTTCACCAGAGATACTTGTGAAAAGGCAAATTCCCTCCTGCCACATTCCCAGCTCCTTGGGAAGACTATGTACCCATAGAAAGAAATAAATTGTTTTCCCTTAAACCCTGGGCCAAATATAAGTATCAACTGATTAGAGGGTATTGATTTGCTCATAAATCTATATTTAAGTTGGTATGTGTCTAATCAGATAAACTGAGTTACTCAAATTAGTTACGGTGGATTTATGGCCTGATCTGGCTCAGGAAGTTCTTGAACAAAGCACAGGCAGAGGATGGGAAGATAAATGTTATTCCTGCTTTTCACCCCATCCCAGACATCTGCATGTTGCTACTTTAGAGGTTTTGGTACCAGTATGCAAATATATAAAAAGAATACAGCTTACTAAATGTGCCATTTCCACTGAAGGGGCACAACTGGACACAGAGCACTACTCTCATTGTACTACAGAAGAGTGTCTAATAATCAGGTAGGAGAGTAAAAGGTTGGTTTGGTAGTTTATAACTGCATTTCTTCAAAATGAGTAAAGCTGTAAGAGCTGACACAGTCCTAAATAATAGGTATGGCAATATTTACAGATTTATAACCTTTATGAATTGCCCTGCTAAGCCTGTTGCAATTTTGAACAACTTAGCAAAGGGTAAAGGTCTGGTTTCCATGAAGGCAATGGCAAAGTTCTCTTTTACTTCATTGAAACCAGACTTTCTCTTTATATGCTTCCTGTGTTAGGAGTGAACAAAATACTTTTTCCCTTTTTCCAATACATTAGTGGGAAGAAAACCTCTTTGCTGCTCACCACCTTTGTTTTGAAGTGATGAAGTGCTCTGTCTCCACAGCCTCCTGTTCAGAGCTACCTCCACTGTACCAGAGACCCTCACAAAATTCTGTGCCTTTCCACCTCTAATACCATCAGCAATTTTTTTGCAAAGCTTTATGAAATTCTTTTGCAATAAAGAGCAAATTAAAGCTGTATAAGAGATACTATTTTCAGTCTGAAGAGAGATGATATTTTAAGCAGCTCTGTAATATAAAGACAAACAACAACCTGTAGATATGCTGAGTATTAGTGTTTAATCTCTTTCTGAGATCTGCTTTAGTGCCTTTGAACACCCTATGCTATGTAACTGAGAAACTACAGAAAAAGATTTTGGGATGAAGTTTAAATTGAAAAAAAAATGGATGAATGATTTCTGACTATTTAGTTTTATTATTTTCATGCCTTGCCAACCCTATAATTCCAGTTTCTTTTTGTTAATTTAAATTTTGTGCAATACAATACATAAAGGCAGAGTACATGTATTATATAAAATACATCTACATTTATAAGACTTTCTTTAATAACATTGTGGTTTTTAAGTTTAGAAATTAGTGTTAAAATTTTTACCTTCTAAACAAAACCTGAATGATTACAAAAAAGGTCATGCATATGGCAGTTATTCTTCTATTTTGTCAACATGAACCTCGTGTCTATGCAGGTCTGCCACGCACAGAGTAAGGCAATTTTCATATGTCTTAGTAACATTCCTCCTTTTTTTTTCTGCTTTTTAATTTTCTTGAAGATTTTTTGCTTTATTAAAGCATTTTACTCCCTTTCCTTATTTATTCCTTGCGGATTCCCTGCTGTTCTACTGTCCTAGCAGTACCCTCTCCCTTATATTTTCACTTTCAAATCCTCCAAAATGAGAAATCTTTCCTCTAAATTCACAGGTGGGTAAGGGTCAGATTTGCTGGCAGAAAAGCTGCCAAGAAGACTGGGCCTGGAGGCTGGCAGCTTCCTGGTGGGAAGAGAGCCACACTCCTCCTCCCACTCCCATTATCCTGCTCTGCCTTTTAGGAGCAGTGGGAACCAAAGGAAGGACACTACATGCCAGCACAGCCCTTCTTTGGGGCTCTGCTTTGAGGGGCTGGATAAAGCCAGACAATAAACTGAAGCCTAGGAATGAATGTGTGGAACAGATACATGCAGCTCCAGTGCAGCTGCTGTTCTAGACTGACCTCCTTCTTTTGCTTCAATGGAAATCAGAGCTAATGGTGCCAGCTTCAGCATGCACCGGGGGATTAACTATTGTGATTCATGTTAAATTGCCACACTAATTTAATTCTATCAGACCTCAAGGCTTGGCTTTGGAATGTTTTTTATACATTGCAAAGTGCTTTTACTGGACACCCTGGGTCACCAGTACCATCACACTCCTATTCCTCAACTTTAATCTATCACAACAAATATATTATCTAGCATGCAACACAAACATCTGAAGTAATTTCTCTCCAACATATTAGCTGTAGCACATCAAAACTGTCCAATTGCTATAGAAACACTGTACAATATTACCATTTGTGAGAAAATATGTTGTCTTGTCAATTTTATAGTAAGACCTTTATAAAATAAGTTGTTACATCTGTCAAACCAACCGTATTTTAAAAAACATGCCAGTAAGTGCTGTGAAAAGACTCTAAATAAATGCTGAAAACATCATATGATTTTGCATCAGTAAAGTGAGTCAATATTATCCAGTGAGTCACCTAGCTAATTCACAGCAAATTTCTGTGATGGTATAAGATGGAAGGTGAACACACATTTCCAGAGATCCTTCAGGGCAAATCAAATATGCAAGCTAGGGCAGGACAAACAATTGCAAAATATTAACAAGCTGCAGAAATCCATTTTCTGCACTTTGCGCTTGATAATATGTCAGTGCTCACTTGCTCCTGCTTCATTCTTGGCACTGAAAACAATCAGAAAGTAAAGACACACCATTACAGGACCAACAGAATTGCAGGAACCATGGCCATTAGTTACACCCTTTTCTAAAACAGTAACATTTCACAACCACAGCAAAAGATTTCTTCAATAAACGAAAGCAAATATCTCTTATGTATTAAAATGACAGCAACATAATTTCCCCTACTAACAGGAAATTACAACAGTTATTAGTGGTGTAAGGAAATACAGCAAAGTCTGTGGTTTAAAGTAAGCCAGTGTAAGAATGCATCTACCAAGGACCTGAATAGAATCCACACACCCAGATTCTCATTCTCTCTCTCTGTACAAGTATACTGCATCTATTTATCTATCTAAAAAATAAAGAAAATGCATTCATAAAGAAGACTTTAACAGTTTGTATTTAAAGGGGCATTATCCACAATATCAATGGGAGGCTGTCAGGTTTTGGTTTCAATGTGTTGGTTTTTGCTACCCCGAAAATTCTCCTCCCAATGCCTTCCTCATTTGTAACTGTGAAATTGGGAACAATATTGCTACCATAATGTTATAGGGAATTCACACTTCAGTCCAGAAAAGGAGTTTTTCAGCAGGCAGCAGATACTAAACACTAATTAGCATTGAGCACTAATTTAAAATATGTATTATATATGTTACTCTGTATTACTCGGTATGAATCTCATATAACTAACCTTCAAGTAATTATATTAGAATTTTGCCTTCCTATTAACTTTTGATCAAAGAAACATATCCCATTGAAATTGCCATCTGCTGAACTTGCTTCTTGACTTTGTTTCATCTTTCTGTGACATGGGAATAATCACCAATACCACTGGGAAAATAATATATAAATAACACCTTAAATAAGTTTTCTTTCTTCTGAAATCTGCAGGGGTTTGACTAAAAATAAAAGAGGGTTTTGTCCTGTGTTAGTGAATGGCTGAATCTCCTTTCATGATTTCTGCTGATCAGTGAAAAAATAGAAAAGAAAATACAGCTCGGCATCACTATGATCCTTATAAATGCTCTTATATTAAATGCTTATGCAACAAACTGGAAGATTCACAGTGGCATTAAAAATAATCTCGTCTGTGAAGCAAATATGAAAATCCTCCCTATTGATGAGATAAGCTTAAAACTAATTGATACAGCAAGTAAGGAACTACTCCCACTAATTGTTGCTCCAAACACTTTCATATACTCCTCATGGAAACAACAGGACAGATCATTCCCAGAGAAGAAGTTACTGGATAAAGTAATTAATGATTTGGTCTGGTAATTTCAACATCACCATGTCAAAAACAAGTAGGGGAAGCTCTGGGTGTGTCCCACCTGCAGAAGAAAGATGTGTTCTTGCCACATGTGAGTCTAATTTAGCCACTTAAGAGTTTCTCAACTGGCAGACCAGTTAAATTCTGGGCTTACTCAACAGTACTTCTATCAACCCAAACCCATCTGTCTTTCATTTCATTAGGAATTTACCTCACTACTGGTTACCAAATGTTAGCTAGAATGGGTTAAGGGCAGACCTTTCCATCTCCCCAAAGAGGAAAAAGACAGGCTGATTAATTTGATATAATTTCTCCAGTCAGAAATCGGAAGGACCAAGAGTCACAAGAACCGTATCTACTTAGCAAATTTACTACTCTCTTATATATAAAAAGTAATCTTACCTTTTGAAAAAATCCACCAGCTCAATAAGATGCTGATAGCAACCCCCACCCCCTTTCACAGAAACAGACCTCCTTAGTTATTCAATTTATTTCAAACTGTTCAAACACAGAACTTCTCTTCAACAAATATCCAGTAATCCCTGCTGTGTTATGGGCAGTCCTGCTCTTCCAACAGCATGTAAAATTGTCCTTAAATATCTAAGGCTGTGTTGTTGCCTAAACTTTTTCAAGTCTTTTTTTTCCTTCCTAGGTAACCAAAAGCAACGCACAAGGCAGAGTTGTAGGAAGCTTTTGAAACTTGCATGGGCAAGCAGATGGTGACTTGTACCTGCAGCACAGACACCCAAAAAGACCTCTGGGGCAGGAACTTAACACTTGTGCATTTTTATAGAGAGCTAAGGCAACAGAAGTCTTAATGTGCTGAAGCTCTCTAAGTGCTACAAC
>VYZP01070447.1:0-15231 GCA_013400635.1 Hypocryptadius cinnamomeus
AAAAAAAAGATAGAAAAGAAAGCTTACAGTGAAATGACTGGCTTAGCTCTAGATGTACACAAAAGCACATTTAAAGAACACTAAATGTTCAGCATCAAAGCCAAAGTGTTAGAAAGCAGCATGAACTCAAATACTGAAAAACAACATCAAAAGACAGACTGAAGCTGTGAATGAAGGTTCCAAAGACAGCCTTAATTCTAACAGTTCCTCAGTTTGGTGTGTTTGACTTTCAGCTTCACTCATACTGTTTGAAATCAGTTTTCTTTTTTGTGATAGCTTCTGGATTTCAAAAGACATTAAAAATACAGAGATTCTGTCATGTGGAACATGAAATATCTGGTTAATCAACAGCTTTGAGCATCTGTGATTCAATACCCATATTTCTGACACATTACTGCAATAGCTGACAGCACTAATACAGTCATTTTGTATGAGGACAATATTATAAGTGAATAGTCATTTTGCTAGCAGGTTTTCAGATATTTACTGATGGCAGAGGGGTCACAAAGCTTGGCTTTCACACCCAACTTGAAAAGATTCACGGACATAATTGTTTCACCTTCCTCCTCCTCTCCCCTAATGACCAATTTGGTCCGTTTGTTTCCAGCCTCCAAGTCTCTCTTTTAAAGTTTGTTCCTTTCCTTTCCTCCCCAAGTCATGTTGCAGCTCCCTACTCACACCAACCTCTCTCCTGCTGATCATCTTGCTCCATTCAACTTGATCCAGGGCTAGAAGTTCAGTCTCTTTTTGATTTCTTCTAGCCCAGCATTTGTCTCCCTTGTTCAAGCCAGTCAGTTATCTCCTCTATTCCATCGCGGTGCCTCTGAAGGGGAGACAAACTGAAGCATTTAGCAGAAAAGCTAAGAACCAAGGCCCCCTGTTTTCAATCCTAATCCTCGTTGAGAGCAGCTGAAGAGAATCATTTATAGGGCTGGTCCTTTAGAGCCCTTAGGGCTTGCAGCAGAGCAACACAAGATCAGTGAGTGTGGTCCCAATTGGGGCATACACAGAGTAAGAAGGGAGACATTTCACAGTAATATATTGTGATATTTTTAGTGGCTAAATTATCTGTACTGAATCACTTACTTTCTAGAAACAGCAAGAGATGCCCTTTTCTTATAATAGCCATACTGCTCAAAGTTTTCAAATAATGGGCCTTGAAGACAGAACTATTACAAAATGACTGAAAGGTGTTATTGTGGACAGACATTCTTTCATCAAGCCTTTTTGTTGAAAACATTGCAGCTGCTTTGGCTGAACTCTGTAAAATCGTCCATCTGAGGGCAGTAATTGCTGAGGCATAAATCAAGCTAAATGCTTAACTTTCAGCTATGTTCTAATTAGTGGAGAACAAGGTCTTGCAATGGAAAGAATCAGGGAATAAGTGACTGTAACTGCTTACAGCTCACTAACAAATGGGCTAACAAAAGTGTGAGAAGAATATGAATAGTGTTTTATTGCTTTCTCTTCTCCCAGAAATTCCCCCTAGTCCCAAAATAAACTCTTCCTGCTGCTTTCCTCAGGTGTTATTGAGTACCTGGGAAACAAATCTAGGCATGAATGAAAACACTGACTGTGCTGGAGAATCTTGCCTGGCAGTGTGCTGCAGGTTAAGGCAAACAGCTGGAGCAGAGTGATGGGCTGATGGGAACAGTCAGTCATTTTGTTGTTCAGACTGCAAGGCACTACACAATTCAAACAGATCAAAATGTAAAGAGACAGCAGTACCTATGGGGTATGCAGACACCATGTTTACAAAGAACCCCTTACCTCACAGGCATGGCCAGCTGCACAACTTCAAGGCAGGATATTTTTTTGAGGTTGAATTGCTCTAGAGTTTGCAAATTTCAACCCTCCCTGCAGAGAAGTGAGCCCTCTTATATTGACCTGAATTCACTGATGCTCGTTTGTTTGGCTCCCTAAAAACTGAAGTAATAGATTGGTCAAGTAAGGGAACAGGGATTCACTTGCACCTTCACAGACCCCCTGAAAGGGACCAAAAATCTATGGCTTATAGTCAAGGTAATTTGTAGAGTAAGTTTTCTTCTTAACTATTCAATTGCTAATTAGAAAATAGTTAACTGAGTACAGCAAAAAAACCCCAACCAGCCAACTCAAAAGCTCCTTTCCTTGTGGAGTTAACTACGCAAGTAAAAGCTGCCTAGAGCATCAAGTTACTACTGAAATTACTCAGCTGAAGTCAGCCAGCCTTTAAACTCAGCCAATGAATTCTGATTGATCCAGCTGCGTTCTACAGCTTCTTTCTGAATTGGAGGATGCTGCTACAGGAACTTGAATTTATGTTCTGGCAAGGAAGCTGCTGAGCTGCCAACGTCTTCATCAGCCTGACATTTCTTTTCATAGGCAACAAAAAGTGGGCGTACAGGTGGTCTCTTTTTCTTGTTTCCATGCAAAGAAGATCCTATGATAAAAAGGTTACTAGCCTGATTGTGATGACAACTTTCTTTTTCCCAAATAATGAAATGTCAGATAATCTCTTCATTGTGAAAAAGCATATAATTTACAGTGGAAGATACTTCTGAATTTGTGGAGTTGAAATCAGCTTTGTAAGCCTTAACAGTGTCTGCCCAAGAGCAATTTCAGATCTTCAGGCAAGACTTAGTTCCATGTCTATCACACATAACCAACCTGAAGCATCTTTGTGACAGAGCATCCAAAGAGGTTTTCTCCAGCTTGGGCTTCTCTGATTGTTAACTTGGGCTTCTCTGATTGTTAAGGTTGTGCTGTTTCACTCATTTCAGCTAACCAGGAATTTTAGGTCAGCTAATTTTGCCTGGGTTTGTTTGGATTTGGTAGCTATCTGTAGGCAGTAGACTTGCTAGGCAGGTGCTTTAGAGAGATGGTGGGAGGAGGACTTAAAACTGCTTAAATCCACTTCCATTACATTTTTCTGCCTTCACTGCTTAGTGTTCAAGTGGGGGCTGCCCAGTTGCCTGTGTTGTCCATCAAAGGTGGTCTTGACTTTGCTTCAAGCACAGACTTTGCTTTGGTTCAGACAGGATGAATGCTTTACAGCCCCAGTGAAGGTCCTGTGGTGGGCTAACATCTGGATAGGGTGCTCACAGTGTGGCTGGCAGGCAGCTGTGTGGTGGAGGAGAACAGCTGTCTATGGCCACTGACAGCTTTGACTGCTCTGTCACATCAGCACAGACACAATCAACAGATTCCTGGGAACAACACGTATGACCAGACATAATGTGCAAAAATGTATGCTTTATTTTTACACCCAAATTCATTATATGAGGCTGGGTAGGAATTTTTCTCATAAACAGCCTATGTGACTTCAAATTCAGTCATGAAAACTGGAATTTCTATATGCAGAGAACAACACCACAGCAAGAGCATATTTTTATCTTGGTACCAGCTATTCAGATTTCTGTTGACTGCATCATTCTCTCAAAATTATCTTTTTTTTGGAAGAAATTTCTCTTGCTTAATCTCAGACAGAAAGTGAACAGTAAAATCTGTTCAACCATTTTATTATCATCAATGAATCACCAAAACTAAAAATGATTTTAAAACATGTTATGTGGGTCCGTGAGAAATTTACTAGGACAATATATCTCATACTCTGGTTATTTCATTGACTTTATTTTTATAGGGAAGAAAATCAGGTAAAGTAGTAATGGTTCACTGACTATAATTGAGCAAAACCGCACAATAAATCAAAACCAGACTTCCAAAGCATTGAAATTATCTCATTTATCTTAAGGGAAAAAAAAAGTCAAAAGCATAAAAAGCATTTTGGTCAAATTTGATGTTACAAAACATTTTTATATTTAATTAATATCATGTCTCTCCTACTCTGTAGATATACTCTATATTTTCTGAAAAAATAATATGCAAACAGATTATTGCATAACACAGCTCTTCCAAATTAGCCCAGAAATATTCACTAAATTAATTTTTAACACAATAAGAAAAGTGTTTTAATATTTTACGTTTGAATTCCAGAGAGTTTTATCACATAAGATATTCTGTGGAAAGCAGCACCTATTTACTTTTTTGTAAGCCATTATGAAGATGGAATTGGCCTCTCAGACAAAATAACAGAGGTGATTAAGACACAAGCTGAATAAAGGAGCTTACTGAGTGGATTCTTGCAGAGTGAGTATTTCATCTTGGCTCTGTGTGTGTGTGTGATATTTTGCATAATGGTCTACAGACTTCCTACAATTTTACTGTTACAGAATATACATATACAGAGTGCTGAGACACAGAGAAGTGGATTTCACATTATGTCTATGCTTATTTAGGGTCACTGTCTATGTGGAATGAGTAAAAGTAATATTAAAAGAAAACAGTTATGAAACAAAATATTTCAGTATGCAAACAAAGAAAAATACTGTATTTTAGTTTAGAGACAGTTCAAGCATATACAGCATATACATAATAAAGCTCAGTGTTTTGTCTTTTTTTTGTGTTAGCTAAAGAAGCAGTCATGAAACTGTTGAATATTGGCTTAAAACTTGACAACCACCTAGTGCATTCTTCTTGCTCACCTTTTAAAAATACACAATCTGAGATGGATACATTGCACTGCTGAAGTTTACAATATATATTTCAAATTTACAAAAATACAGAAAAACAAGATTTCTTGCACTCAGATACTGAGCATTAACCCTTTGAGTACTAATTCCCACCTGCAACACTGCAGAACACATTCATCCGACTTACATGTTTTTATAACATTCTAACAATTATAATTGTCATCTTTATGTACACTATTAGGAAATTTATTCCTACATATTAAAAAAAAATGAAGGTAGAGTCTAATAAACGGCTAATAACAGAAAAATATGGAGCTTAAGTATAGTGAAGATTTCTGCCACATATACACAGAGAATTGCTGACTGATGGTCTCTCAATGGAATTTTCTATTTCCTCTCTGAAGCAATTACATGAGTCTGTGTGAAGACATCACAGCAAACTTTCTTGTGTGGCTGTACAGAATTGTGCTTTTTCTCTCATTTCTGGATCCAGTGTTCACTTTCCACTGTAGACATTTTTCTCACAGCTCTATGCGCCCATTCACTTTCTGAAATCTATTATTATTCTGCACCCTTCCTATTTGTAAAAAGCTGTTTTATTTCATATAGGGATCATTCTGATGCAGTTCTGTACTGTGAGTTGATGCTTTGTGTCCAGATGTTCATGGAAACACAAAAAAAATCTTGCCAAGAGCCTTGTTAATAGAGAATGCTACTGACCCTGGAATGCCCTACAATTCAGCAGAAATCATGAACATAAAGAACCTCTCTGAAGGTCAAATTTGCATTAAAGGGTTAAGACAATCTGAAACTTGCTAGGGGAGGAAATGAGTTTTCAGAAAGCAAGTGGTGACATTAATAGAAGGATTCTAAGAAGGTGTTTTTAGAAAATTACTGAACTTCCTTTTTCTTGACGACTCTGGACTACATTGATCATGTAACTAAATAGACAATATCATATATACACTATCTCTGAACTAGAATAAGCTACTTTAAGAAAATAACTGTAGTCCTCAAAGAGTTAATGATAAAACTGCTCTACCTTAACAGATGTGGAAAGGTTACTGTGGAACAGCTTACAGGTTTGTTTAAAAGGCATACTTTACAAAGAAGTGTAAAACTTGTTGAGACAATTGCTATTACACCGCACAGTGCCACATACAATGAGTAGTGCATGCTCTGTAAAGACATTAGAGTGGACCCTTATCAAAGCTATCATATAACCTTATACAAAGGATTGTGCCACTTAAACTAGTGCAGAGTGATTTTTTTTTTTCCTGTAGATTTATAATGCTCTAGATTAATATCAATAGGGTTTGTCACAGCCTTGTACCACACTTTTTTTTGTTCTTTTTTTTAAACACATGTAACACTATAAAACAGCAAATGGTATATCCTGACATATGTCATGCAAAATACAACCAATACAGCACCAAAGATGTAACAGAGACATTACCTAGCACTTCTCTCCAACAAGAAAAAGGACAGAACAGAGACTGTACATTACATGACTTTACAGGCCATATGCTACAGAAGGTTTTTAGAGGCAGTATCACTTTTGTATATCTAAAAAGCTGCAATTTTATAAAATCCTGTTTATCATTTCTACCATAGCCACTTCTGTTTAAAATCCATGGCACAGTAATAATATTTTTCTACAAAAATAAATAAGTAAAAGTTTAAGATGTTGATATGTTTATAAAAAGTGTCTGAAGTTACTACAGAAAAAAAGTGAAAACAATGAATGAAAATGATATTTCTAAAGAAATGTCATTCTGTAGAACAAAAGGATATTGCCTCTCTTATTCACTTTTCTAGACTTCATTTTCTCATTATCTTTCAGAATAATTTTATAACTTTCTTTTAAAAATAATTTCACTTTAAAACTGTCACTATCCCTCTTTCTTTGACACTTACAAAGAAAATGAAAAGCTGTACAATTTACTGATGAGCTACGCAAACATATCACCATATTTATTTTAGAATAAAAACAAAGATAACAATGGTTTAGGGCAAAAAACACATTATGATGGCCCGTGAACTACACAGTAGTTTCATTTTTCCAAGGGCCAGTTTTGATATTTCCTGTACTATCTGAGCTGTATATCATGGCTTCATGCATGTTTCCCTTGAGAATTCCGTTGTGATTTGTTGTACTAAATGGCAATGACTGTGTCCGTGGGTGCATTTCGAAGTGAGCTGGGTGGTGCACAGTGTCACTGTCTGGCATTTTACCACAACTGTACATTACAGTACTTGCGTCGCTGCTTTCGGGCTGGTTGACGGTAGGGTAGGGATCACTCTTGGAGCAGCAGGCCCGTCTGTGACCCGACTGGCTCTCGTGTGTGCTGTGGGGACTGTCTGTGTGGGAGCTGTGAATGCTGCCATCAATGCTCGAGGGGATGTGGTAGGCGTACTCCCTTTCCCCCGCAGGCCTGTGCCGACTGAAGTAGCGTGGCTTAGTTCTGCTTTTCAGACATCTGTGAATGTGCATGTTGGGTCTGAAGGTTCCCTCGTTGTGGACATGAATGTGAGCTTCATCATCAAGCAGCTGATCACAGTGCATTTTTGCACAGCACGGTGTCACAGGCGACAGGCAGTTAACGTGGTTCTGCACTGCTTGCAGGTTAGTGAGTTTGCAGTGGCTCGCTGCTGGGTGATTGAACACAGCTGACTTGTTGGGACACGGAGACTCCTGCAGACAAGGTGCATGAACCTGGGTGTCGCCATTGACGTTGACCTTTGGGCGCACATTAACTTGCACAGAGTAGGTGTTCCTTTTGGATGGGCAACAGGACCACCAGCAATGCCACACATCATCTCGCTTTGCACAGTGATGGATCAGGATGAAAAGCCCCAAGGTCACACAGAAGGCTCCATAAAGACAGCTAAATATCATATCCAAGAAATGGCCTTGAGACACTGCAAGTGCTCCAAAGGTCCAAGTGGCAGTAAACAGGAACAAAGTGAATGCTGCGGCTCGAAGCTGAGCCTTAAATGAATGCTCATTTTCCAATAAGGAAGAAGAAATCATGGGGCAGGTTGCCTGGGGAACGGACACAGGATCTGTAATGTGACCATGGCCCATGTCAGTGCTTGGCATTCTCTGCGGATCTTCTGTCTTTTCCTTCAGCTCATACTTGCGTTCGGGATGGCGCTTCAGCTGCACATACGTGCAGAGAAAGTAAACACAGGTCACCAGCACAATGAATGCCACTGGCCCGTAAAAAGCACCGAGGCTGGGCTCCCAGGCCATCCAGCAACTGAAAACAATAACAAGAAAGAGTCAGGAACATTTCAGAGCCCACATTAGATGTGATGGACAACTGACTGTTGTCTGACTAGTATGACACAACAGTATCTCAGAAGTTCAGCTTGTGGAGAGAAGGAGCCTGTATTTAATATTAATTCAGCTGAGGCATCACTTTCTAATTTTTTTAATAGAATAGAATATATGGTATAATTTACAGATTATTAAAACTGAAAATTTCCAAGAAATGTAGGTCAGTTTAGACTCTGGAATTGCAGTGAAGTGTAAGACCATTTATGCCAACCCTTTTTTCTACTATGAAAAATGTCAGCACTAATACTTTGATTAAAAAGCAAATGAGGCATAGTTTATACACTCTATGTGAGCAATAGAAATGTACAGATTTCAGTCGTTTCATTGCTACAAATTCTTAAGCCTGAATATTGTTCTTACAGAATTTTCTTCTTGCCAGAGAACAGCCTGAGTACCAAGAGAGGATGAAAAAAACCTTCCAGTTGAACTGTCACCACTTTCTGCAGACCTCAAAGATATATGCCATTTCTGAATTCTGCACTGTTTCTAGAATTCCTGGGAGTTCATCCATGTCAATTTGAATGTCCTCAGAAAAATTAGGGAAATTGATGGTCTCTTTGTGATATGTTAGTAGCACAGTATCATTGTAGCATGATCATGGTATGCTAGGCTTTAAATAGTATAACCATAACTGTTTTAAAGCAGCTTAAAGTAGCTCACAAGCCAGCATGAGCCTGAGAGGACTGTCTTAAGTACGAATGATCTGATCAAACAAACATGGGAGAAGAAAACACTAATGAAATCCTAGATGGAAACTGGCAGAACATGGGTCAGAGGGAGAAGGAATATTTGCCTCATTTTGACTCTTCTCAGTGATCTGCTTTTAGCCATGGTTACAGACAGAGATCTGAGCTGGCAGATCCCCTAGTACAGCTGCTACTAGGTTCTTATATCCTAAATATTGCATGGATTTCTGGAAAGAGGAATAAGTTACTTTATCTCTTGGACTTGGACATGAAGTAATGGGCTTAAACTGCAGCAAGAAAGATCTAAATTAGATGTTTAAAAAGTTTCTTAGCTGTTAGGACAATTAGGATAATATGCTGTTGGAATGAAATGTGGTCTATCCATTACGGCAGCATTTAAAGTACCTCAGATAAATAACTGTCAGGAATGGTTTGGATATAGCTAATTTCCCACTGGGTCAGAAAGACAGACCAGGTGATCTGTCATGATGATTTCAGCTCTAAAAGTGACACTGTGTGACACTTCAGATTCATTTAGGCATGTGTGATTAGTTGCAGTTCCTCCAGTTCCAGTGAGGAAACTTCTGATATCAGATTCTTGTCGAGCCAGGAATTATCTACAAGTTACTATAAAAAGGGCAGAATGACTTTTTTCTCCCAGGCTGAGAAATTCTCAGCTAAATAGAGACAGTCCCACTGGACTTTACAGCAAGAAACTGCAGAATAATGACTTTGAATTTTTTAAATCTGAATCTTAAAGAGAAACATACACACGTGTATTAATGAACTTAGAAACACTCTAAAGAGCATACAATTTACTGTTAGACAGTAGACAATACAATTTACTGTAGACAAGAAAAGATTCCCTGAAAGATATTTGTGAAAACATAGGTAAATAACCACCTACATTTAACTGGGTAAGCAGAGAACACAAAGCTAAGTGAATACTTGAAATACATTTGAACCCTGCGTATTTGATGCAAAGTGGAGAATGGAATGCTCCCAAGTGGAACAGTCTCATGGGATGCTGTTATTTCAAGTAGAATCTCATTGTGGATCACTTACAAAATCCATTCCTTAAAAAAAAGTTCAAGTTTGTGCATCTACATTTACTTTACTAATGCCATAAAAAATGAATAAGGCATATAACTCACTATGCTGCCATTGAATTAGAAGCTTTTTACTCAAGCTTATAACCATTCCTCATCTGTCCCTTGTTTTCTGTGCACACTGTGGCACCAGCTATTGATTTGCTACATGAACATGATTAAAGAAGTATAACCCCAGTAACTGCACCAAAATAAAAAATGTCTCATATTTGTGAACATAAATAATAGAGTTTTATAATACATTGTTGATTATAAACTGGCTGTTTAATTGGATAAATTTGAAAAAATGTATAAATACTTGTTGAGCCCTAGGCAGAGCATACAGTTAGCCATAGTATGCATTGATTTCTTATTGGAATTTAAATTTCAATTACCTATAAAAATGTCTTTAAGCAGCCAGATGCTCACTTATGAACCATTCTCCTTGGCTGCCACTTCTCATGCCCAGAACATAACCAGTTTCAAACGTGTTACAATAGATGCTCAAAGCAGTAACTAAGAGTGATGTCCTCTGGAGTATTAGTGCTGCCAGAGTACTAAAATATCCATTAGTGTGCCAGTCACTGCCATGCTGATCTGTTACAC
This sequence comes from Hypocryptadius cinnamomeus, assembly GCA_013400635.1. Classification (NCBI taxonomy): domain Eukaryota; kingdom Metazoa; phylum Chordata; class Aves; order Passeriformes; family Zosteropidae; genus Hypocryptadius; species Hypocryptadius cinnamomeus. The sequence continues at coordinate 10,235 of VYZP01070447.1, forward strand.
ACACTGTATTTAACTTTGCAGTCTAATTCACTTTCTGCTATGCTTTTATGGAAAGACTAAATGCACTTATGGATACCTCATGCTTCATGCCAAGAATTAGGAATTAATAACAGTGTGATGTCTGGTGAGCTTGTGGAGGTCTACTGAACACCTCCCTACAAACAAGGACATGAAAGGATTATGACAGGATTGCCAGACATTGTGACTGGAACATTTCCAGGTGGTGAAAATCCAAAATATTTGGATTTTAATAGAAGGACGGGAGTGGAGGAAGTGGGGAAGGGATTTTTACTTGTCCTTTTCATTATTTTCATGTACTTGTCCCATCATTATTTTTAAATTGCTCTAAGTTGCCAGAAGGATATCAAATCAAGGTAGATAATGAAATGAAACTATTTAAATAAATAATAGCTGCATTAGATATTATATTCATTAGGTATTTTTAATATCTTTCACTTATTCAGATGTAAATGAAGAGTAATTCTGTAAATGAAAGGTGATTGTATTGCCAGTAATGGAGTCAAATTGCTGGAGGTGAAGCAGCAAGCTCCAGATTAAGACGCTGCTCTTTCACAGGTAATATTTAATAAAATTTTGTGACAGATATCATCCCAAATTGCATGCCTGTACCCTTTATGAAGTCAGGTACATTTATTTGGATAAGAAACAGAATCTGTTTTCCTTAAAAGTTTTATGATAGTAGTTTATACTTACTATGGTGCATTGCCTTCAATCCCATAATTATTGATATTGGTTGCTGCTGTAATTCCACATATAATGAACGGAACTCCACCACTAATCAGGTAAAATCTGTGGAAAGATAATAACTGATATTTTAATTTGCCTGACTTGTAGTTGAAAATACTTTTTAAATAACTGTACCTTCTTGAAGTATTTTGGGAATAAAATATTGCTGAAATATTAAACAAGTCCCTAAAACCAGAAAAGCAAAGAATGAAGTACTGTCACAATAAAAACTGTACTCTATGAATCAAAGAGCAGAAAGCTTAATATTTATATGGAGCCACTTTTAACAAACACTTGATTTATAATTTCAGTAAACGTAGCTACTATTGAAGCAATGTGAAAAGCAAAACATTGTCTAAAGACAGAACCTAACTCCTAAATAAAGTTATTCCCCTCACCTAGGTATTTATATTTAATAGTTATTAAATATACAAGCATTATGAATTAAAAATATTCAGGCAAAGCACTTTATTCACTTTAACATACAAATGCTACCAGGGAAATTCAGTGAAATCACAGAAACTTTTTCATATCTTCCACATGACAAAAGAAAGGAAGTCCAGTTAGCCAAAGAGAAAAGGGAAAGTCCACTTGGTAAAATGTTTTGGTTTATTTCTTCACAGGGAAAAATCTGAAGAAATCAAAAGGACTTTGCATATACCTCATTCTTTTTCATTCTTTCAATACCCAGCCTTGCAAATGCATTAAAATATGAGCACTTCCAAGGCTTCAGCAAGATCTGAGAAGTGCTAGTCTTTCTGTATTGTGAGACAGAAAGCAGAGTTTCACACTGGTTAAAATGGTTAAATGCCATTGAACTACTTGGATGCAGCAGTCATTACAAACCAGGATCCTTACTCTGCCTTGAAGTCCCAGGGGATCTCACTGAATTTGCCATCCTTCACGCCTATGTCCAAATTCAGCAAACTGAACCATCATCACCTTTTCCATTTATATAACCAAACCACAGAACCGTGCCTGCAGCACAGCACTTCCACCGCCGTGGTCTCTGAGGTGGAGAGCACCAGCCCCCCTCCCTGCAGCTGGAAGTGACCACGTTCAGTGGCAAAGGGAAAATGTTCCTCTGCACCCAGGAGCTCAGCTGGTTCTCTGAAATCCTGACTCATCTCCTTTCTTAACCAATGCTCCTCTGTCAGCAGACAAAATGAGTTTCTTTTCAAGCCACTTTGGTGTGGAAACAGTGTGCAGGGATACAGACATTTCCCACTCACTGCTGCTGTGTCCCTCAGGTCTAAGAGGAACCTGGTAACATGTGGGGCACATTCTGATCACAGTCTAGCCACTAGTTTTCTACAAGGTATTGTAAATATTAGGAAATTTCACACTCATTGCAAGGTAGAATTTTTACAGAAACAGAGCAATAGTAAGATTAAATAAACCAGCATTTAATTCAAGCCCAGAATTAGTGTTAGAATTTCTTAACCTCTTTTCCCACCTCCTTCCAAAGCAGAATTATGGGTCGGGCCTCAGAAAATTTCATGTTAGCATTTACAGTCAATCTTTGTCCTAATGGTCTAAGCTGTAAACAGACCAGAGAAAATCATATTTTGCACTCATCAGGAAGCCCTTCGGGTTTTATAAATTCAAAGTCACTGAGTATATATTTTTTCTTCAACTTGGCTTATTGTGAAGAGCTCAACAAATTCCAAAGAACAAGCTGTCTTCCTACAAAATCCATTCATTCACTGCAGTGTAATGATTGTAAATATCTTTTGACTTGAGCATGTTGAATAAGCTAGCTTAATGGCTTTTTATTATTTTTAACAAAGACATTTTCAATGGCATTTTTGAAATCCAGGAAATTACTAGGGCACAGCAATGAGGCATGGAAAAGCTAATCCTAATTTATCTAAGAAATAGTAAGGAGCAGAAAAAATAGGAATACAGAAGCAAGTACAGGAAACTGCACTTCAAACTCATTTGAAGTGATTACACCACAGAATTTACCTAAAATGCAACCTATAATTTCATTTTTTGCAGTGCCGCCACTTTTTACAGATTGGATACGTACATATAAATCAATTCTTATCTGAAGTTTCAGACAAGCCAGTATTTGGGTGTTAGATAATCTGCTTCACAGCTCACACTTTCAGCAGGCTGCTGAACACAACAGTAGCAACAGATGTTCTGGAAGCACTTTAGCTACACAGTGCTGCAGAAATGTGTCAAAATCCAGCCAAATTCCTGTTGTGGCTCAGAGCTAAGAGCAAGAAAATACATTCTAGAAATTACATAAGGTGAAGTCAAATGTTTCAGTGTACCTGAGGTGCACTGTACTGCTATCTACCACATCACATTGCACACACATCCCCCCTGTCTCACCGGGAGGGAAAAAAAAAAGAAAATAGCAAATAGAAATGACAGTGTATACAAATGATTCTTCATTGGTGGGCTCAGGATTCTTGAAGGATGAAGTGAAGTAAAAGCTGTCGAATAGAAAAGTCAGCAAGGGAGGAATAGGACTAAAATAGACCAAATAGAAAATATAATCAAAGATACAGAAGTTAAATTAATTGTCAGAGCAGAAGTGCATGCTCTTGTCCATTTGTGTGAGCTCGTGGATACCTTAAACAGTATATAAAAAAAGACCATATTGCAAAGCCATTAAAGAAAATACATTGATCAAGAAGTTTCATATACATATTAGTTGTGAGGAAGTACACTTTAATAAATTTAGACCAGACTTTTCAAACATTACTTTTTATGCCATCATGAGTTGTTATCAATTTCTTCTTCACGTAGATGAGATAAAGCAAATAATTCTAAAGAAAAAGCTGCAGTAGAATTGATAGGGCATAAATAAAAAGTGACAAAAATGTAGATTATAAATAGCTAATTTTTGTAGTTCTAGAAAACCTTTTATCTAGGAGAATCAAAGGAGTTTTAACATAAATTAATTTAGCCTTACAGCCCCTTGTGTGGTCAATAAACAGTATTGGTCCTGTTGTACAGATGAGGAAACAAGGAGAGATTAGGCCATGCAGGAAATGAGACTCCCATCCTATGTTTGCACACAAGGCACCTCTCTGTTACTGTACATGAAGGGACTGGGCAAATAAAGGTATCTAGGATTTTGTCTCCAAGCCCAAGAAACCCAACTGCCCCTGTCTCAGTTCAGGCAGGAGCAAGATGAATATAATGTCATCTGAATGATCCCCTGACAGGGGTGGTGCCTTCCCAGTACTCACTAAGCCTTGCCAATGCCTGACCCGTGCAGGAGCCTCTGCGTGCTCTTCCCTGTGCAGCCCTAATACCGATATTCACTGATATTTGAGATAGCACCACCTGGGCTTGTTCAGAACAGGTTTTCCAGCCCCGTTAAAGCAGTCAAAGTGTGAGGGTTGTGACTGGAGAGATGCTAGCTCTGCTTCTTATGCTGCTGCAGCCAATCTTTGGTGTCTTTCAGCCACACAAGAGGAAAAGAAAGGGGTGATGCTCCTGTCCAGTAATGCTTGTTCACAGAATAAAGGAATAATAAAGCTGTACCAGAAGTGTGAACCTTGTAGACTGAGCAAATACATGCTTTTCAACCATCGTTGCCCCCACCCTAAGAATATTTTCTTATTTAAAAAAGAAAGATCAATTTTTTTCCTATACTGTTTGCCTACCTTTCATTTACTATTTCCTCTTGTGACTATCTTAGAATTTTAAAGCTTTAAAGGTCTATGTCCTTTGGTTCAGTCAACAGCCTTTGTCTTCCAATTACCTTTTCTACTTCTGAATTGATTTTCTAATTTTTCTCATTACGCCAGTGGGCTGTCTCCTCTTCAAAAGTGAACATGCAGTAACCCAGAGCCAATTTCATCTGCTTGTGTTACTCTTCTACCATTGAAGAACAAAAACAAGTGAGAGTCAGGCTAGCAGTACTGGAACCCTGTATGCAGCAGTAAGAAGAGCAATGTGACTGTTATGGTGAAGGCAGACAACATAGACTGGCTGTAGTCATGATAACCATGCATGCAAATCTTTGAAGACTAAGAAACCCCAGGGAGAAAATGAAAAATTTTATCTTGACAAGCAGTTAACTTCTATAATATTTTCAAATTGTTTTACAGGGAAAACTATAAACTATCAGTGGGATGATTTGGGGCTTTGAAGCAACTGCCAAGCCGTTGCTTCCATAGCCCTTGGGAAGAGGTTTTCAAATTTGTACATTGTTGTTGCTGGCCACCCAGGGATGTCCTGATGATTCCTAGCAGGCTTTTACATCAGCGTACATTTATTTACTG
>VYZP01070451.1:332-11819 GCA_013400635.1 Hypocryptadius cinnamomeus
AAACTTAGCCAAACTGACACAAGCCGCATATGATACTGCCTTAATTTCTTCCCTGAAACAAGTAGCACCCTTCTAGGCACTTTACAGAAACATCAGACACATCTCATCTTCCATAAAGTGTTGAAAAACTTAAATAGAAAACACAAAAAAGCCACTGCAAACAAAGAAGATTATTTGTGGAAAATTAACCTTGTTATAATAAAAGTCTTGTCTAAAAAGGATTACCAGAGCTTGCGCTTCAACTAATAGACTTATTTCTCCCAAAGGACTTATTTTTCTTCCCTTTTCCTATTTTCATGCTTGGCCAGAATAGATTCATATTTTCCCTAGCTGTCTCTTGTCCCATACACAAAAGAATATCACCATAAGAAGTTACTTGAAAAGAACTCCAAAGTCCACATTCAAAGCACTTAGATTAATAAAAAGTAAAATTACCTACTAAATGGTTCTGAAGAGAAGTATGTTTGTTTGCAACAATGATGATTTTTGCTAGCTAATGCTTATACAACAGTGTGGTTCCCAAAGGGTTCACATAATTTAAGATGTCTGAAAGAGTGCACAAAGTTGGATACCTGATCTTCCAATCCCACATGCCCCCAGACACAAGCATAATTGCATTAGAAAGTAGCTCTGCCAAAAATGAAAACAATTAAAGTACAATAATTTTTTTCTCCTTACAGTTAAGAAGGGTGGTTTGATTTTTCATACATACCCACACCAATAAACGTAAAATAAAACAATTCAATGAACACTGCTTGAAAATACAGTAATGAAATACTGCCGTGTCCCGTGTACATTGGAGACACTGCAGAGTCAGAACCAAAGCTTTGCCAATTCACTGGCAAGAGAGCTCCCAATTTGATTAGTGTTCTTCAACCATTTTGTTAAACTGTTTGATAAACACTTTTAACATTGAGAAAAGCTGTGAGCTGAAATTCAGGAGGAACCCAGATACAGGTAAAAACTCTGAGTATGCTGGGGTTTCTCCTCTCTTCCACACCCAAATGTCCAGTGAGAGGCTCAAACAAAACAACATCTGTTTGTGCTGCTCATGGTTAGTCAGAACAACTCCAAAGGGCAAGACTCAAATACACAACTTCATCATATAAAGGATTCTGACAGAACCTGGGAAGATGGGGGTCAAGGCAAACACAGTCACTGTCTAAAGAATAAAGAGTATAAAGAACAACCTGTGGTACAGGAGCAGAGAAGTACTAATTACAGCAATGTCCAGGATTCCTTTTGAGCCCTTTAGACCAAGGAAGTCTCCTAGGCCAATATTTTCCAGAGTAGCCTCAAGTTTTGGTAGTATCCATGCTTTCCAGTTTCATAAATACCAAGCAGTTTAGCTGATGTCCAGAGATGCCTCACATGACCAGCATATCTGAAAATCTTGAGAAATGTCTGCCTCCTAATACAAGACACTTCTGAAAATGCTGGACTGCTCTTCTCTTCATGTCAGTCTCTCCATATGCAAATTGAGAATGAAAATACTCTCCCACCATGAAGGATAACAGCTTGCTGATTTGGTTTAGAGAGAATCACAAACAGCTACAAGGAAACCCAGGGTCTTATTACTGCCACTGCAAAAATGTAACTGCCTTAGAAGTATGCAGTGGCAACTTGCCAGCAAGTGTAGTAATTTTTTTCTGCTGCTGAATGACAAAGGCTTGGAAAACTTCTAGGATGTTTAATTTCTTGGCAAATTGCTTGAACCAGCTACCTATAGAGCATTACCTCACAGCTTCTGACATGCAGGAACTCCACAAGTCTGCTGTCACACAGAGCTACAGACCTCACATTAAAGCACTGCAGAGTACTACCCCTTTACTTTTCTGCAGTCAACTTTCACCTTCAAGAAGATTTTTTTTTTTAACCACTGCTTCCTCCTTCTCCTTCCATCTTTGCCTTGCAGGACAGCAAGCCTGGGCAGCGTGGATTGCCTGGCATGATGCTTTAGGTGTTGGTCCTACTGTTCCATTACATAGCAGAGTTTGCTGTGCCCGTGCTGGGTCTGCCAACACAGCAGCAACTCCACCGCTCTTCAGCACAGCCCTGCCAAGAGCTGATGTGGCCTCCCTGCCTTCTCTTGCCTTTCTTCCTGCTTTGCTCAAAACAAGTTTTCTGTCCCTGCTGCCCAACAACCTGTCCTGCCTCCACAGCTCAAGGAGGAGCCATGTTGTTCATTCCCAGCCCACCAGCTCCCATTACTGCCCCAGTAAGGAAAACCACAACTAACGAATGGCATAGGCTGTTACTGTCACTCCCTTTCTCTCACAAAGCAGGCACTGCCAATACCAGACTGCTGTGCTTCATGTATCATTCAGCAGTTCCTTAATGTGGAAACCTCTCTGCCGCAGCTCTTTTCTCTGCATTCAAGTTATCTTTGGGGCAAAAACGTGTCTGTACAACCTCTGCTTGAAATATCAAAACTACACCTGAATTTCAATGTGTCTGTTGGCTTCTTCAATATACCATGAAAACAAAAGCATCAGCAGTGTCCCCATGGCCACAAGGTCCAGGAGGAGACAGAGTCACAGCAGGTCACAGGGATATTAGGCCAAGTTCTCTCACAGGAAAGCTGTGGTTATACTGCCTGCCACTTAATTCTGCTAAAAAAAACCAAAATCCTTCATAAAAGCCCTAAGCCTCAAAGTCTTTGCTGTCAAGATACACAGGGCAAAGAAGAGAGAAATGCACTTCCAGCAGCATGTTCTGTGTTTTTCCAAAGGAACAGTGGCATCATGCAGAGTTACTGCATGGCTGTCCTGCACACAAAGATCATCATGATTTTTGAACTATTTTTAGCCTTTTGTAAAGGCTCAGATTGCTTTTGGACACCTGCTAACTGCTGTTTTCTACCTGCCTGTTCCTCCCCAGCCAAACAGCACATGATCTTTATGTCTACATGCACAGAGTCTTCCCTTTCCCCTCTACTGCAAAAGCCTGGAGCTTCCTCCTGTTCTTCATTCAACCCCTCTTTCACATCTCTTCTTCAAATATATTTTCTCCAAAAGCCCTATGTAGTCCATCTCTACCCTCCCAGCTTCAGCAGATAATTTTAGGTTGTGGGGTGATGAGAAAAGGGGAGCTTTGCTAAGTCCTCTCTCACCCCTACATCACACCTTTAAATTTCTATCACTCCAGGATGAGCACACAATATATTAAACTATTCAGTATTTATTCACCATAAATAATACCACATCTCTTACTAGCTCCTGTCAGAAAGTCATATCTGGCTAGGATCTCTGTCCTCTGGTGCCAAGCTGGACTGACTAGTGGTTAATACAGGAGCTGTTCCAGGCACTAGAATCTAGTAGCACCAGCACCACTCTGTAAATCTTAGACCACACAGACCCACTGACACTGCCTTCTTGTGCCATCCTGTTGCTGAGGCAGGGCCAAGTTAAAGGAGACTCCTGCTGGAGATCCATGGATCAGAAAGCACTAGCAGTTGAGAGAGTGAAGGTATAAACAGAAAAAGGACCCTCCAAAACAGACCACTGCTTCTACTCCTTCCTGATTCAACCAGTAATAACTAGAAACTGGTGTGCTTTCAGCAGTGCAAAGCTCCAAATTACTCTTCTTCTGTCTTTTAATCTGCCCTGGTTCAACCTCCCCTCACCCTTTCCCTTGTAATTGTAAAGCTGGGTCGTTTTGGCTTGCACTTGACTTTAATATTGATGGGCTTGTTGATGCCAGCTGAGGACAAGAAGCAAGGCTCTTCCCAAGCTAAGGCAATTTTTCTGTTTCTGCCTCCTGTTGTACAGCCTGTTCCACATTTTCCCTGCAGCAAGTAACTGTAAGAAATGTTCACACAACAACAGGGTGGGATAAAAACCAACATGAAAAAGTAACACAACACCTATTTCTACACTAATGAAACAACTACTAACTAATCTGAACCAAGCAAACCAAGCATGATGCAAATGCAGGGAAACATTTTCTAATAAAGCTTCCTGCTCACTCAAGTGGCAAAGTGATGTGTGGCTTTGGAAGGGTAAAACAAACATTTACAGTAAGTTGTAAAAGAGCTCACTGGTTTATGAGATTTTGCCCTTGTCTGGATACTTCTAATTTAGGCCATGGTTATAGTTCAGTTTTATGTCCAGAATGCAAGAGAGCTTACTGCCTTCTTCCCTCCTCAGTAGCCAAACAAATTCAAGTGGGAGGAGGCCAGACAAGAGCCTAACAAACAGCCAAACTCTCTTCCTCAAGCTCTCTTGCCTTCAAAGGGTTGAGAGAGGCCCTCCAGCTGCTATAGTAAACTATGATGGGACACAGCTGCCCCAAGGCACACAAGTGCTGCAGGGTTGTGCTACTCCTGAGAAAAGAGATTTTCCTTCTTATCTTTGCTTAAACCACATGTGTTTCAAGAAGGAACCTCAAGTGAAAACTCCACTTGACAAGAGATTTTAAAAACAGTGAAGTCATGTAAATTACCACAAGAGACAAGACAGGACAAGAGGAAATGGCCTCAAATGGCACCAGAGGAAATTTAGACTGGACATTAGGAAAAATTTCTTCACTGAAAGAGTTGTCAAGCACTGCCCAGGAAGTGGCTGAGTCACCATCCCTGAAGATATTTATAAGACCTGGTGCTTAGGTACATGGTTTAGTAGTGGTAGACTTGAAGATCTATAGGGTCTTTTCCAATCTAAATGATTCTGTGAAAGCCATATACACTTGCATGAGCAATATACACTTGCATAGCAATATTTGAGAGTTTGACTCTACTGCACAGAGTTGTTCCAGGCATGGGAATGAGCAGATGGGAAGAGTTTGACCCTTTGGACCCACTGAGCTTTGCTCAATACTGAGCATGCAGAAAAGCTCATTTCTTTGCTGACATCCATCCCACACCTGAAGGATGGAGATGTCACCTAGAAAGGTCCACAGGAAAGAAAAAGTGTACTGCTTTATAGGCAGATGGTCTAAGCCTGGGACTGGGTCTAGGCTGAGCATATGGTCCCCATTACATATGTAAGAACCAGATACTGCCTACAGGGAGAAAGGTGACTTAAGCCAGACTAAGAATACTTCAATGCCACCGAGTGATTTCGTGCCCCATGGAGGCAGAGTTCATTTTAGGCAATTATCTCATGTGCTCCCTACCAACTGCTCTCCTCAATGATGATGGGCTACAGTCCATACTAATAAAGACAATGAAAGTGATCTGGACACTGGAATGATTCCAGGAATAAATTCCCACCTCCCCAAAAGCTGGAGCAATCTAGCAAAGAAGGGTATCACAGTGCACATATGGCATGCCAGGAGGGGAGAGCTGGAGTCAATCTACTTCATCACCTACAAAGGATAAAAGAAAAGGAGCAAGAAGAAGCTTGTTAGAAACACACAAAAGAACATTTCACATTGTTTAGGACAACCTATTGGGCAGTGCAGGTATGAGGTAAGCAGTGTCTTTGCATCCCCTCTTTCCCCTAAAAAGAACTGTCATTTTTGGACAGTAAGAAAAGTTACTAGTTCCTTCAAGCATAGACTGAAATAGAGATACAAGTCTGATTCTTAAGAGGACTTTTGTTTCTGTTGCTAATGGATACTAAGTTACACACATTGCTTCTCTAATCAGACCAGAATTCTTAACATCAGACAAAGCTCCAGATCTCTATAGCTCTTTTTGCCTCTACCAGGCATTAAGAAAGTTACAACACCTCTGGCTCTGCCAGAGCACGTATGTGCAAGCGAAAACAAGAGGAGATGGTACACCTGAAACTGGAAGATGTGTGACAAAAGACACATTAACTTGCTTTGCAGCAAATTGGCCAATTTCCTTTTCCATCATGTCTGAGCCCCTTAATGCCAGAACAGCAAGAGCACACAGAGATCATACCAAGCTTAGATGCAGGAGGAAATCAATGTCCATGTCCTGTCCTGGCCAGCCACAGGGAGCCATGACAGGCGATGTGGCAGCCAGCGGGTGAGTGTCCGCAGGGCTCTGGAACCAGCACTCACCTTGGACCAGAGCTCACTTCCACCAGCTGCTCTGCAATCATGGGACATCTTGCTCAGATTTACTTTCCTGAGCTATTCTGTGCCCTTACATGCCCAGACGTCTGAGTATAATTCTCACCATCACTCTCTTCTATTTATATATATAAACTCCCATTCCTAAAGCCCTGCAATCATGGGAGAAACACAGCTTAGGATCTGAGCTTTATCTAAATTTAACCTGTTCTAAAGAGGAGCCCTAGAAAGCACTACAGGTTTGTTTTACTGATTTCCCATTGCATTTCCAGGTTTACACAAAGGTGCCTCAGTGGAAACTGTAATCTAGTACTCCTAAGTCCTGACATATAAAATTCAGTGTTTCATAATTCATGTGCCTTTTTCCCAGAATCCCCCATCTCTGTGTTTTTCTTTAAAAAACCCTAACATGGAAAAGGAATACATTTAGCTGGATCATGCCTAGTTCTGTGAGTTTGGTACTAAGTCCCAAAGGAGAATAGCTTGTTCATTTTTTTTGCTGAATGTAAGTTACATTAAATATGCTGGACCTGTGCAGGTTTCTGCTAAGATGCCTCTGTAAAACTGAAATTCACTTGTCTTTTTAATGGCTGGAAATGTTCATGAAGTGCAAATCATCTCCCTTCATCACTGACCCCACAAACCCCATATATTATATAAACATATGCATATTAAAATTATATGTAACTTAAAGTAAGTGGCATCTGCCTTTGAGACACTGGGCAGGTAAATTATAGACTCAAAGACTGAGGAAAAAACCTGGGGACCATTAGTTATATGGTGCAATAAACATCAAAACCAGAATAAATTAAAACTGAGGTAATTTTAAAAACTGGATACTGTCCAATTTCTCTGCAAGAAAATCAAATAGAACAAGGGCACTGGAACAGTGTCCCAGTGGGAAGTGAAAGCAGAAGAGGTTTGGACACAGAATCTGCATTTAGTTTATTATTTTGTTGGTACTTACCCTGTCAATGTAACTTGGCTTTCTGCCTCTTCATATCAGAACAGCACAACTTTACAACCCTACTGCTTTGCCCTGTCTCTAGGGATCCCTTGCAAACATTTACACCCTCCTGAGACCTAAAAGAACACAGAAACTTAGGGCATGCAGCCTCTAGAGGTGAAAAGGTAATAAAAAAGGAAAATGCAAAGCTTTGGTAACACTGATTATGTTTTTTGCTGAACTCATAACATTTCCAAGCAAATGCAGAAACTAATTGAATGGATTTAATGTGTAATGTATTTGCAGTTATATATATATATATATATTTATCCATATGCAATCTTGTGCACACCCCCTGCTGAGTGTAGGGTCCTGAAGCAAAGGGGATGGATGGCATTTAGACCAGGGCACCCTGCCCAGCCCTCCTGTGATGCCCACTGCAGGCACTGAGCTACTAGGGCTTAACTGGTCCTTGAGCACTGAACACCGTTTTGAATTCATCTGTCCTCACAGGATTTGCTTGATACTTAACCCTGCACACTTGTATTAATTTTGCTGATTTTTGTGCTTGAGTTGCTGGGGGAATTACTGAGCATAAGGTCAAAGCTGTTTCACATTTTGCAGTATAAGGTGCTTTATCCCTTTCCACCTTGCCCTTTAGGAGTGCCATGTGGCAGAAGGCAGGGATGGGGATAAGGATTAACTTTATTTAATGTGATATTTAATGTGTGAAAAGGTCCCAAACCTTCTTTTTATAGACACTTCTGCAAAACAGACCAAAGGACTTTTAAAATAAAACAGTCAGGCTTTGTTAAAAATATAAAATAGAATAATTAGCATTTTAACAGCAGAAAAAAAAATTTAAAAGACCACTGTAAATGGAAAAGAAATGAAGATGGGTTAAAAGCAATGTTCTCTTCACCCATGACCTCCCTAGAAGCATGTCCTTGTCCTCAAACTTTATTCCTGCCATCAGTCACTTTCTGCAGAAAATAGTGCCCACTTTGTAAGAAGTTCTTAAGGAATACAGTCTTTAGGAGGTTTTTTCTCTGTTCCCTGAGACGCTGCTCTCAGTTCCCTGCAGTGCCTCTCCTGCATCCACACTCAGTGTCTCCTAAAGCCCTTCCCCTTGCTCCTTCTCAGCTGGTGTCCAGGGAATGTGTGATTTCTCTCCCATGCTCAAGGGCTTCCCCTGACTCAACCACACCATTTACAGGAACATGAGTGAAATAGTTGAGACTAAACAGGTCAAACACACAGCCTGACAAAAAGCATGATTACAGACTGTTATCCTGAAAAATTAATGGAAAGTCTTGACTGCTTCATTCAAACAACTGTCAAAAGTCTGCTATGCAGCAGACAGCATTCAAGGGTGGGCTTTTTTGCAGGTAGAAATAGAGTGAAAATCCAAATAAATGTCATCCATGGGATCTAAATACATTGTCATCTGATGTCTTCATTTTCAATGTTTATAGCAAATGACAACTCTATTCCTGAAGGAGCACGGCTTGGGCTTCGCCCCCATGACCTTATCCTCTAGTTTAATAACTCAACAATTTATGGCAGAAACATGTGCTGCTGGCAACTAGCATGGAAACTTAGAAGCCCAGTGCTGAGCCCTTCTACCAGATATCCTGGCTCAGAGTTGCTGAGGGACTCTGCTGACTAGCTCTGTCCAGCACATGGAGGTCACAGACTGTGACAGCCACAGCTAGCAGCCAGCGCAACTTCATGGGACTCAAAATGCAACTTCACATTGAAACCCCTCTCTTCTTACAAGGCCAAGGAGGAGAGAGGAACAATCTGCCTTTGCTGTGTGTCTCATCATGCAAGAAGCATTAAATGAGGCAATAAAAAAAGCTGAGAAGCCTTTTCTGTGAAAATTATGCCATTTCGGCAATGTGATTGCTTTTACAAGCTACACGGCACCTTTGATTCAAAAAAGCACTTAAGCAGAGGCAAGGGTCCTGACTGAAGTGGTAAGAGAAACAAGTGAGAATGCTTAAATCTCAGCAGTATCTTTATTCCAAATTGCCAGAGGAGAAAAGGAGGACTGTCAAGCACAGTGCTAGGCTCAGTGATAGCAGGAAACGCTGCTGCCTGACCGGGCAAGAGAATCTGTTTACTTCAGGTATTATATTTTCTTCATGTTAGATCGGTATGTTACACTTTGGGTAGGTTAGCATATACCATCCAAAACCACTTTTCTCCTCATCTGCAGATTCAGTGAAGCTTATAAAGGATCTCATAAAAGTAATTTTAAATATTCATACAGTGTTCATCAACCATGCATCCTAGTAAACCTACAAAGACAAGTTTGAGCTTTCTAGGCTACTCCTTTTCAAAAACTGTACTCTTGCATGCAAGCATACACCTCTGTGCTGCAATGACAGCATATGCTGCTGCTTGCAACATTAAACATCATTCAAAGGAATAATCTTCATGCAACTAACACAACAGCATACACACTGTTGAACCTTCTCCCTTCTCCTAGAGCTAAGTGGAAAACAGACCTCTGTTATTCTCTTCCCTGAAGCACCTTTTCAAACAGCATCATTTTAACACCGTCTCCCCTTTTGTGCATCACATCCAAAAAACACCCTGCACAGATATTCCCTGACTCCTAACAAGACTTATTTTGTCAAGTCTTCATTTTCTGCTGAGAGCTGGAAATGTCAACATTGTCCTGCATCTTATCTCTCGTGCCTTGCTGTAAGGAGAAAAGTATCTCCCTTGTGGACAGAATTACATATTCTCAGCCTGACAGCAACAGATACCACTGTGCTGCATTGACTAAATTACATCAACTTGAACTAGACAAGAGATGTATCCTGAAATACGAAAAAAGGCAGCCACATCTTTAGACTTTTTTTCAAAAAACATTCTCCTTACATCACAGTAGGAACACACAGAAAGGAGACAGAAAATTCAACAGGATGTCAACTAGCAATGATGATTTGGATCTTCTGTTTTGCATTGGACCTGCTGCTAGATAACAGCTGTCCAAAAACTACTTCAGCCCAATGATTCGCAGTCTTATATGTCTGGGGTTTAAAATTTTTACTTCATTTTGACACATCTTTACCATTTTGCTGCTGATTTCTTTTCCACCAGGTCTGGTCATTCTCTGTGGCTCGATCTGAAGCCCACTGAAGTCTGCCTCATGATATTAGAAGGCTCTGTTAATCAGTGAGATGCTGGGGGGAAGGAAACAGCCCATGCAATGTAACACGTGGAAATGTTTTACTGACCTGTCCGTGCACAATATACAGAATAAAAATATCTAGCAACCTGTTTCATATAATCTATCAAACTATATGAAACCTCTTCAACTATACTAAAGTCAATTCTTCTTAATTTGTATTCTTAGTATCAGATAAACCTTGTTCTTCATAAAGATTTGATAATAAAATCAATAACTTATCAGAAAAAACCCCCAATGATTACAAAAAAGAAACATTTTAAATCGAGAGAAACCACAACCAGCAAGATTTCAGAAACAGCTGACTACCTTTTTGGTCTCAGCCTCTCTATTTTTCTACCTTCCTCAATCTTGTACAATAAGATTTAAAGGTGCATTTGGTATTAACTGCTCCTTCAGGTCGTATCTGCAGATGAAAATCTGCTCTTGAGACAGATATTACCACTGTTTAATTCACTATCGAGGAAAGGCATCCAGGTATTTTGTGACTGTTCAAAAGTGTGTGGATAAGGCCTCTCATTTCCAATAGATCATGTTAAAAACAGTAACTGCACCATTTTCCCTACATCTTCAAAAATACTTGTAAAGCAAAGAAAATAATGTCCTTTCTCTCCTCACTACTCCCATAACAGGACAAGAATAGAGAAAAAAAATTTTAAAAGAGTGTTTACACATTCAATCAAAATTAATAAGCAGGCTTCATATGATAAGGAACATTAATGTCAAGGGCTATTCTGTCTAAATATTCTTGTTCTAATAAAATCACACTTGATTTAATAAGCACTGCTTTAGTACAAGGGATGGTGAAGGGTCAGCCAAACACTCCTAAGCAAAGCATAAATGGTCTGGATAAATGAGATTAAAGTTTACTCTTAAAGCAAGCAAAGGAGCTAAGACACCGTCGCAGTCCAATTTGATTCAATCTTTCATCAAATACAAAGAAGTTCATCTCAGGCCCAGGACATTTTTTAGCACTTCAATCAGTTTTCTGATTATTTAAAAAGATGGTACTTCAGGGTTTTCAGTCTGGTTACAACGGCAGCTGTTCCAATGACCAGAAGCTTCAATTAATTTGTTTTATTAATAACCCCATCCCTTTCCAGCATAGCATACTGGGCCTGTCACTCATCCCTACTACATTATTGAAATGGATGTAGAAAAAAAGAAAAGGGAGAAATTAAAACTAATGTAAAATATTATAATGGAAGAAAGAAAAAACCACATGCTTCCTTTTTTTTATTCCTCCCCCAATACAGAATTTGAAATTTGCCTGATTGCTTTGTTTTACATCCTCATCACTGATGATTCTGTGCCTGCACAAATCTGGCAATAATGCTATGGATTAGCAGTCTAT
>VYZP01070455.1:0-28290 GCA_013400635.1 Hypocryptadius cinnamomeus
GGATTAATGCTAGGAGAACTGAGCTGCTGTGTTAATTCACTGACTGATTACCTGTATCCACTACTCATTTGTGTTGCGCCACATCACTTCACTACCGGCAAAGCAAAACACTATGCACAGGGCTTGTGCTGGACTGAGCACTGGAACAGGTTTCCCAGAGGTTATGGAATCTGCCTCACTGGAGAAATCCCAGGACCATCTGGATGCAATCCTGTGCCATGGGCTCTGGGATGACCCTGCCTGAGCAAGAGGTAGGGCCATATGACCCACTGTGGTCGCTTCCAGCCTGACCCATTCTGTCATTCTGTGAAATTATATCCTCCAAAAGGTGTGTGTTTCTCAGTGCATATGTTTATATACATGTATTAACTATTTACAGTATTAGCATCTACCAGAAAATGTTCTGATAGTAATAGCAAGCTCTGGAGAACAGAGAGTAGCCAGTGAATGATTTATATCATATTAAAGAAGCATGACATTTGGAAGCAAAAGTTTTTAGTGGGAAACTGAGTAATGAAATAAATCTGGTGTCCAAGGTTGGAAATATCATATCAATTTCCTTCACTTCTTACTGGGAGCAGCTTTTATCTCGACATCCTTTTTTCTCTGATGGTCAGATATCTTCATATCTGTTTTGAGTTACTGCAGCTATTATTGAGGATACCTGTGACATCTTGGACAAAATAAGAGTTGGATGGAAATAGTTAATAGAATATAATTAAATTGGATTTGGATTAGGATGTGACTGTATGGACATATGGCACTGTATTTAAGGAGTTTAATGTAATTTTTGTGTTGCAAGTTTAAGCTTAATAAAAGGTCTCTGTAGCTGCTCTGAGCTTCTCAAGTATTTGTATTTTGATCATCAAAATAAATAGATGCACTACATAGCAGTTGCAAGCAAAAGATGGGCTAACAGTAGAAAGCTTAAATGCTGTTTAATAAACATGTTAATAGAGTTTAGTAAGTTTCTGGTGCATTGAAATATTTCACCTCAGTGAAACTCACTGGTCAACATCTATCAGAAATTAGAGTATCGCCATTCAAAAATCCTGTGTCATCCCCTTGTGAATGAATCTTTTTTATATCAGATTGTTCCTCCTCTGAAGGATTCTGTCATCAACATCAGGGACTGATAAGAAGTCTGTTCAGCTGCCACATCCTCTCTGCAGCTCTGTACACAAGAGCCTCACCTAAGCTCTGTCTCATGCATCAGCTGTGTTTTTTGGGGGAGATCCAGAGTTTTTTATTAAATTATCACTTCAATCTAGTACTGCAGAATAGTTTCCATACAACTTATTTCTAATTTATGCTTAATTATTCACACAGCATCACTTCCAAACAAGTACTTGAACTTAAGATAGTACTATTGCTTTAAGTAGTCTGTTTAATTTAGTAACAGTCACAAAAAAGGGAAAATACGTTTGGGATTCCTGATTGATATTGTACAAAATGAGCTGTCATTTTTATTATACACTTTAAGGCTTGTAGGTTAGCCGAGTGATGTCAAGTTTCTCACTAAAGAAAAACAGCTCTCTTTAAAAACCTGCTTTGTTCATGGTGAGTAGCTGGTTGGACATTTGGATGGTTTAAAAGAAGTCTATTTAATTTTCCAGATACAACTATATACAGAAACACTATTCATCAAAGCTTCCCTGGGTGGTCAGGATACAGGCAGAAATATAGAACTACCGCTTATAATAAGAGATAGAGGAAAAACTTCTCCCTTGCCCTACAGTGCACACCAGCCAGCAGATCAAGGCTACTTCCCTTATTTGCCCATATTTGACACCAAATTCTGCCCTGTATTGATTAAATGACCAGACCAACAAAGCAAAGAAGGACTCAAAATCTGAAGTATCCACGCAGGGAGGAGTAAAGTGAAAGGAATCAGGTTATCTATGCAAGACTTTAAATCCTAAACTCCTTAATTGCTAGGAGCCCTCACAACATAGATATTTCTCAGTCCACCCTCCAGGAGATGAACTGCTGCCAAGTTATCCTTAATTATCTGGATCACACAGTTTGCTGCAATGTATGTCCTTGAGCTACTCTGAGGAGATATTGAGACATAATAAGCTTTACTGTAACAGGTGTTAGGAAGATGGTGCTTCTTCCCTGGAATGGAGAACAATCTTTTTATCTGCTGACCAGGAAATGTAAGTGGAACATCTGCAACCTAACAGCTGTTGAATGTCACTTTGGCTAGATCAAGGGCTTAAAATGTGTTTTAGTAATCTGCTGCAGCTCTTACTTTTAGAAAGTATATCTGTGCTGACAGTTTTTCCACCAACATACTCCCAATACATGTTAAAACGATAAACAAACTAGCCTAAAATCAAGGTGGTAATGGAAGATACTGGAAAGCTCAAAGATATTTCAAGTTGAAATGATACTTGCATAAGCCTTCAGGATAATTAATGACTTCGGAGGAAAAGTTTCTCTCAAACCCATAAAGCTGTCTTGTTTAATGCCTTTGTGATGCACCTCACTAATACAGAGTTGTTGAGGTGTTGTCAGTTTGAGCTGTATAGAATCTATAGTTTTGTGATAACCGTGAGTGTATTACATTTATCCTTTGAGGTTTTAAATGCTGTCTTGCCAGGGGGTAATACACATTCAATTTTCACTCATCATATAGAACCCAGAAAAATAGTTGGCAAAATCAGTAGGGGGCTTCTGTTGATTTAATTGCTCTTGTTTTAAGATCACAGTAAACTATATGCAGCAACTAAGCCATCAGATTACTAATAATTACTTTTTCTGTAATTATTTAAAGGATAACTCCTTTGTATGACATACATTGATTTTATCTGTTTCCTAAATGATCTTTTGCTATTTAAACGTGATTAGAAATCTATTTACCAATGCAACCATGAGGGAATGGCATATTCTGAAGAAGAAACATTGCTAGGCTGTATTGGGAAATAATTTCACAGCTTAAAATGGAATGTAGTAACAAGGAAAGCAAGGGGAAAAAAGTACAGTACATCAAAGAAGAAAATTATTTGTATCATGCAGTGAAAAAGCATCACTTAGAAAAAGAGGTATTGCTTTTTTAATAGTAAATTTCTCACTCTGGTTTGTCTCATAGCCCTTAATGCAGACTCACATTGTCTTTTGTCATCTAATCTTTGCATGCATTTAATATATTAGAAATTGGCAAAGGTACTGCTAAGACTTTCATTTATTGTATTAATATTTGTATCAAATATTTTCAGATATTTTAACTGAAATAGTGTGTCAAACTTTTGCAGTAGTTAAGCTTTGAATATTTCTGTCACAGAAAACATAAGAAAATTTACATGCTAAAATATAAAATTAAGAAATAAATTGAGTGTGCACTACTAAATTATTAGTTTTGGGGCAGTAAGATTGGCAACTGTTTAAGGATTTAAAAGCATGAAAACATTCAGTGAAAGTTTGATCAAATATTTTTTCTTTTTAAAAGCTAACCAAAAAAATGGAACCATTTAATTTTCCCTTTTAATTTCTCCGAACAACAAAAGAAAAGATAGTTTGATATTTTCTACAGGAAATAAATAAGTAAATACATAAATCTGTAGTGTTTTTGAGTTTTTATAAACCAGAAATATTTGCAGTGCCAGAGAGCTTCTATTCAATGAAGTATATTACATTAGGTTAGGTTTCAAGAACTGAAAACCAAAGAAAATAACAAAAAAAAATTGTCAGTTTGAGAATGCAAGAAAATGAATGTTAAAAACATTCCAGATATAATTCCTAAATTATATAGACAATGTGTGCACCACACCAGAAATTATATACCTTAGCCAAAGGAAGACAAAGAAATTAAAATGAAGGTTGGTGGAAAGGGCAGGAAAAAGGGAAAAGGAGCTTGTGCTAACTGTCAGTATAGAAAGTACTTGCCTGAGAAATCTGATTGCTGGAATAGATAAAATCTCCTGATTTGAGAATGAGGGAAACACTGCAAACATAATGTAAATAAGAGAATGCAGTATTTTACAAATTTCTACATTCAAAATTAATCTAAACTATCTCAGTTGAAAGATTTGCATTAATTTTAAATGGACTGAAGAACTAAACAAAGAGGTATAATTGAATGAATGTAAGATGATGAATTGAAAGGAAATGTTTAGTTTGGAACTCTGAAAATAGGTGGTGACTCCTGCCTTAACTAACTTCTTCAATGGTCTGAAAGAATAAATATGTGGTATATAAATGGCTTTTCTTCTTTATGCTAAAAGACACTAAAACATAAACATGCATAAGGACAGAGGGAAAAATAGAAAGGTAAATCATGAAACATTAAATATACAGGAAAGAAGTCTATAGAAAATCATTAACCTGAGAAGAATACATGCCACAATACATTTGGAAGTGAAAACATGATTGAAATAAGGATTTAAAGGGGAAGAAGAAAAACCTTAGAAAGCATATAGAGCCAAGTACACAGCTATATGGAAATGCAAACAAAGGATGCACTTGAACAATGGTTCTCTCCAGTGCAAGTGACAACTGCTATGGACAGACATACTCATAAGAGTTTCGGTTGCCAGTGGATTTTCAAAGATCTTTTTGTTCCAGTTTTTACTTTCACAGACTATGAGCTAACCAAGAGCAGTGTGGCTGGTCACAGGATCGAAGACCATCTTTCAAGTTTTGCATTTTATTAAGGGTTCTTTTACTCCCTTAATCTGTAGAATTACTTTTTCCTCATTTTATTCCCTCCAGAGAATCTGCCCTATTTACACTCTTCTCCTCGGGCAACTCCTGCTAACCAGATCTTTCCTATTTCTTGCTCATGTTTGCTACATCTTTTGTAAAGTTTCTTATCTAATGCTGCCCATGGTAGTTTCATCATCTTATACTTTTCCACTTCTTTCACCCTGAACCTCTGAGTCTTTCCCCTTATTCTTGTATCCTCAGAATAACATTTTTCAATCCCTTGAAAGGATTTTACTCTTTAGAGATGCTTCTTATGTAAAGCCTTTGAACTTTAGGATGGTCCTGTAAGCCACAAATGTTGCAAGCAGAACAATCATTTCATTTGAATTTCATAGAGATAAGACACTAGGGCAAAGAGAAGAAAGAAATTTCTCATTTGTGTGGAAGGAAAACAAAACCTCTGAACTATAATGAAGGAAAAATATGCAAAATTAAATGTTAAAATTAAAGACAAAATTCTCAGCAGAAAAATAAAGCAGGAAAAAGAAGATCTACTACCAAGACATTCATTCATTAATGTGGGAGTTCAACAGGCTGCTACTCAGGCAAAAACTTCCTCAGCCAACCCTGACTCTGCCAAGTGGGATTGCTGGGAAAGGGAAGTTGTTCCTTTCTTTGAAAACTGCAGATGATTTTCCCACATAACACGACTCACCCTTCACAATTAGTTTTCAACTGCATTGTGATGGATTTTTTCTATAAATTACGAAAAGCTGTTCTCACTACAAGTATAAAACCTCAGAACTGTGTGGATATAGTAACTTCGCAATTTTGCGTTTCAGACATCAACACACAGGCAATATTTGTAACACTTTCAAGCAAAATAAAAAATATAAAGAAATTACCTAAACTCAGCCTGCATCTTTGCAGATTACCTGAACTTAATAAAATGTAGGTCAAGAAAAGTTTGATTTATATATCTTTATTTTATTTTATTTCCTGCATGACTTATTGTGATTGAGGAACTCCAGCTTTATGAGAGTCCTCAATAACTCCCTGCAC
Source organism: Hypocryptadius cinnamomeus (assembly GCA_013400635.1). NCBI lineage: Eukaryota > Metazoa > Chordata > Aves > Passeriformes > Zosteropidae > Hypocryptadius > Hypocryptadius cinnamomeus. The sequence continues at coordinate 5,710 of VYZP01070455.1, forward strand.
AAAAGAAATCACATGGTCCTGTCTCTCTGTTTCTTGTTATTTATTCTATATTTTAGAATATAACACATATTCCTAAAATGTAAATTTTGTGATTGATTATCTCTAATTGATCACAGAATAGCTTTTGGTGTTTCAGGGCTTAAACACTACAAAGTATACCAATTAATAGCCTGTGGCCTCCTGCCTGAAAACATACCTGAGGCATGTATTAATGGACCAATAAAACATGGCCTGTCATACCTTCATGTTATATTCCCATTCCATGTGAACAAGCCTGCTTCCAGAGTTTGCCACAGGCAATCTGGTATTTCAACTCTGTGTCTGTTTTAATCTCTGATAGATTTTATCCACTTTCTGTCAAATCCTGAACACTCGCATTACGAAGTGGTTTTTTCATGTTCATTAATGCTTTAGTTCTCTTTGGTTTTAAGGTGTCTCTGTCATCTGAATTCTTCAAAAAGGTCCATTTGTAAAAAAAAATCACATGCTCCTCACTGTTACCTAGAAAAGTTAAAAAATCACTTGCTTTATTTCACTGAAATTTTGCAAATAGCTGACCTAGTCACAGTTCAGATAGTTCTGCAGTTCAGCCTATGCAGTTTCAATGTATGAGAAGTATTTGCTTGCTAATTATGGCTCTTCTCATGACATTAGCTAACTTTGCCACCTATAAAAATTATTACTTTTACAACCCACCCCAAAGGTGGGGTAACTGAGGTTCTTGTTAATAGATACCTTGGGCAGATTATAGTGAAACACCGAATGAACAGTGTTTATGTATATATACATATATATATATATATATANCTGACCTAGTCACAGTTCAGATAGTTCTGCAGTTCAGCCTATGCAGTTTCAATGTATGAGAAGTATTTGCTTGCTAATTATGGCTCTTCTCATGACATTAGCTAACTTTGCCACCTATAAAAATTATTACTTTTACAACCCACCCCAAAGGTGGGGTAACTGAGGTTCTTGTTAATAGATACCTTGGGCAGATTATAGTGAAACACCGAATGAACAGTGTTTATGTATATATACATATATATATATATATATATATATATATATATATATATGGCATAATTTTGGATCCAGCTGAACTCCAAAATATCTTATCATTCTCCATCTATAGATCACACTGAAGAATGATATTTTAAAGATTGCAATTTAGAAATACTAGAGGAATGCCCCAAAACATGCTCTCCAATATCATCCAAATGAAAAAGGCCTAATATTTTACTCCTACTTTTTTCAGGTCTATGAATCACACAGCTCCAGGTGTAAAACGCAGGAATAAAATCAATCACCTCCCCAAAGGCATTTTGACTGTGGATTTTCCGAGCTGATTTTTACCTACTAATTTGTTTCATTTATTCATTAGCAGTATCTGTGAAAAATTTTATTTATCATTGCCATATAGCATACACCTGCTGATTAATATCTCTTGATTTTTCAAATGGGCGTAAGACTCAGATATTGTTCTAATAATCCATGGGAAGGTGAGCAGAGCTAGCCCTAAATGGCAGGGCTGGTCCCCAAACCAGTGTCCCTGAGCACCTCAGACGTGTTGAGGTCACTGTTTTGCCCCCAGCAGGTTGTCCCCACATGCTGGGATCAGGCTGCTGCTGCCTGGTGTTGTGGGCTGCTGTGGAGGGGACCCCCGAGCCCATGTCACTGCCTCTTCTGCTTCCCCACACTCAGAGTTAATATACTAACCCTGGAGTCAAACTCAGAGAAATTCCCATTACCTTCAGAAGTAATGGATAGTCACATTTTGAGAACCAGCCTTGCAGAGAGCCAAATATTTCCTCATTCTAGTCTTTACCTTTCAGTTTTTCACATAGCAATGAAAGCTGTTTTCCATAGAATAGCAATTTTTTCACCCTAGGAATTATTCTGCTTCTGTTTGTATTGGCAAGTGGGCATAAAATATAAAGTGAATTATTTGGCATAAAAGAAATCTATAAAAATTGTTCGTAATTATTACCATTACTCCAGTCCAGAACTCCCTATTCACATAAACCTGACACTGCTGTTGTAGCTGGTTTTCTTTCAAAACAGAAACTAGAAAAGCTCTCCCACATCGAGCAAGTTGTGTGAGATTTAAGAAGGCACAAACAATTGTGAATATTTATGCTGAGACTGAAACAGTGTTAGGTATATTAGTGTCAGAACAAAATAAATTGATCCCAAGGCTTGAAAAGTGTATCCAACACTGCAGTCCTGTCCTTGTCACGTTTTCTGACCAAAGTACTCCGGTGCTGCCTGTGCAAGGTGAAGCTTGGGCTGGCTGAGACTGACATTCGGTGTCCTCCTTCCCTTTTCTTGTCAGCTTCAGAACAGAACGCAAGAAGTTATAAAAACATGATGTGTATTTCCAATTCAAAGCAATGGATTGAATTTTGAGTCGTAGTGACCTTCTTTTCTTATTAGGAGGTATATTTCCTCACACATCCTTTATTAAAGGATTATTCAGTAAGTCTGATAATAAGTGAGGGTTAGCTGAAAGTCCCTAGCATGTGTCATTTTTCAGTGCTGTTTACAAAAAATATCTCCTGCACAGAAATAGCGTGTTTGGTCTAGTAAATATTTATTCAACAAATATTCCCATGATGGTAAATGTAAAGATTATCAAAAGGCCCACAGCGGAAAAGTTCCTCTGACTTCAGGTAACTCATGATTTATGGCATTGTTACTTCCCATCGTTGAGGAAATGAGGCTTGCAACTGACTAATGTTTCTTTTTATTTTGTTTGCAGAAAGCATTTATAACTTCCTCCTGGGATTTTTTTAGAGCTACATTGTGTGATATTCCCAAACTATTTTTGCACTATTGTTTGATTTTAATTATAGTTGAACATAAGTAAAATCTTGGGAATACTTCTAATTTGCTTAACTCCTTCCTGCTATGTCTTGATAAAATTTATCCTAATTGATTATTGAAAGGAATGGGTGTATTTAAAATCCGAGAGATCTCAAGGACAGCTACTCTCTGTCTGTATAACTTTCACAAAGACCAAGCCATACAGCACATGTGAACAGACTGGGGAGACTGACTGATGCTCAGAGACCTTTAGCACAGGCTAAAAATGCCTCAGGAGCAGAGGGAAACCCAAGGGGTTTTCTTGATGGACTTTATCCCATGTCACTCTGCTGATGGCACAGAGGGGAGACTGTGGTCACCCAGAGCACAGTAAATTCGCTCTCCAGCTGCCACATATCTGGCCCCTCTGGCCTCAGGAGCTCCAGGCTCTGTGCTGCTTCCAAAGCTCCTCGCTGCTCCCAGCTATCTGTCAGCACTGCCCCAGCCGTGCCTGAGCTGATGAGCGACTCCTGCACAGATGCCTTTGGGACTACTAAAAAGAAGGAGGAAAGAAAGATCTCAGAAAATAGGAGATCTAATCTATATTAACTAACGAGCACATTCCCACTGGTGCAGGTGGGTGGACTAAATTGCCACACAAGATGATGGGGCAGTCAGGTAATGAACATACATTCTTTAAACTGCTTTTATATCCATTGATGGTGTGAGAATCAGTTCTGCCTTAATTTATGGATTGTCGGAGTTGGAAATGAAAGTCTAGTAATTCTTTTGTGATGATTAGCAGCCTCAGAGAAAGCTTCGACCAGGGAGAAATGCTGATTGTTTATGAGGTCAGTCAGAAGGCACACACCCAGCGCTGCCTTTCCTAGCTGGGCTTTCAGTTACATTCAGTCATTTGTTATCTTGCATTGATAAAGTTAATGCAGAGAATCAAAGCCAAGCTTATATCACCAGTAAATATTATGATCACATACATCTGCGGAGCACACAAACTCTGTCCTCACTTAACTAGAGCTTTTAGAAAACCTAAACACAGTACTTGATTTATGAACATGGTATGACATGTTTTGTCTATTGATGAAATGCAAAGCATTTATTTCAATAAGTTTGAAATAAATTATTCAACCAAAAATTATTTTTAGCTGAGGTCATGATTCTTAATGTAACCTAGCTGTTTGAGAGCTATCATAGTTCATACATTTCAAAGTATTTCATTAAGATGGCTGAAATTATCTTGTGACAGGGAAACAGAGTCACCCAGAGAGCTACATCTCCTGTTTTATTACCCATTGAAGCAGTGATAGTCTGCATTCTTCCACCTTCACTGAAAATTTGCCCGGACCAGCTTGCTACAACCTGTAACATGTTGCCCCAAAAGACTTCATAAGCGATTTTTTTTTTGCAATTGAAATATCCTGTCTAAATATCCATTTGCATTTTCTTAAAATTTTTGGGTATTCTTGACAAAAGTACTCTACAAATTATAGAAGCTTGTCTTCTTGTGACCTTCACTGTCTCATGGCAGCAATTCCAAACTTTCTCCAGCCCCTCACGTTGTCTGGGAGGGTCTCTCTGTTCAAGTAGAAGCACTGCCCCACTCAGTGTCATCCATGCCTCTGTCACTTACTCTGAAACTTTTTTGTTCCACTTTGACCGTATTACTTAAGATCATATAATTCTCAGGTTCTGACATTCACAAATAATTTGCATTTGTTTCTTTGTTTTGCTCTCCTATTTACAAATATTTTGCTTTTCAACTTCCTGTGAACATGCTCTTCTTTGAATACACCTGCCTGAGTAATGGTCATCATCAGAGTTTAACAGTCCTTCATCTCTTGTCAGGGAGGTAGATAAATAGCCCTAAAAAGCTTCACATACACTGAGGTACATGCTCATTCAGCAACTCCAAAATTCTTTGAAAATTGTAAGCCATACTCATCGAACTGTGGGAGAAGTACAGTAATGTGCCATGGTGCTTTTACTGTTATGGTACATCTTGATTAATGCAGCCTTTTTTGAGAAATCTTATCTGGATGTCTAGATTATCCTAGAGAGAATCAATTGACTCACACTCATTCACAAACCATCTCAGCAATCATCTTCATAACAAACAGCTGCTTTCCTTTAAGGTTTTGACTAATTATTGATGAAATTACATCGGTATCATACCAGAATGAGAAAACACAGAATATTTTTGCTGTTTATGAGACAAATTTTTCAGTATCCATAAAGATTAATTTCACAAATTTGTGATTTGTGGCAAAACAAAAATCTTCCTCCTGCTCTTCAAAGCTTCCTGTCTAAATTTTCACTCTACATTCATATACATAGGTACAAATTTTGCTAAAGGAATAGGTACAAAGTCTGCTAAAGGAATTTCAATTCAGACTTTTTTTTAATGAAAACTAGATTTTGACTAGATAAGTAATTTAGTTTTGGGGGGAAAAAAATCATGCTTTAGACAAATTTAAACTCCAATTATATAGAATCTTGGCGCTTTGCCTGGGTTTTGCTAAATTTTGTTCTATTGTTCTTGAATTTCCAGCTGATTTCTTAGTCTTCTTTACTGAAAACAATATTGATTTTTTCAAAGCTGAAAATTTTCTCCTCTGAAGCAGCTCCAGGATGAGATCTTTCTCTTACTCTGAAGACTTATTCACATCTGCAAGCTCAAATTGTCTTGTTAGAAATCACAAGAATTGTGATTTGCTTTGCAGGACATAAGAACACTCATCAGGTGTCCCAGAATATACTTCAAATAACCCTCTTCATTTTCCTTTAATCCAGCCCTGTTTGCTGTACCTAAAATGCATTTGTCAATGTTCAGTAAAATAGGGACCATATTATTGGCCCTCATTTATGTAAAAAAGAGGTTTTCTTCATTCAGTGTACTGACTCAGAGTTACTTACTCAGTTACTGCATGCAAAAGGCTCACTGGAGGAAAAGAATTCACACTCCATTATACAGAGATCCCCAAGTAATGTATCAGTTCACACCTTATAAAGATCTATGATATGGTTCTATTCTTGGTAATATGATTAAGTAAATCACTCATAACCCCTGCCTATTTTATTAAATAATGGACACGCTCTGTCACTCTAAATGCAGATTAAAAACTTTATTAAGAAGCTAAAAAGCATTGTCAGAATAATACAATAAAAAGTATATTCCAAAACTAGCCAGTGTCCATTCATAATATTTTGAATGCAGCTCAAGACAACAAATAAATACAAAAGGATTTTTAAGGCACTTTTCCTAAAGCAGTAATCAATATCTGCGAGTTTCTAGTCTGTTAAGAAGGTCAGCAGACAGTGTCTGAATAAGTAGAACACTTGCTGTGGTCTTTAGATATTTTTGTTTGTTCCATGGGGATTTGAAGCACTGATTGGTAACCTTTTATTTAATAACTTTGCATCTTTTGGGTGTAGTTGAATTTAAAGTGCAATAAATATTTTTTTATATGAAGAAAGGATACCACCTCAAATAATAATCCCTCCTCTATTAGATAAACGACTCCACTTTGTCTATACTTCTCTCCTTCCTCTTGAGCATAGTTACAAATGACTACAGCACCTGAAAAGTAGCATGTTCTTTGGGGAGCTGCCTTCAGAAACTGGAATAAATTTTATAATTGCCATAGAAGTTGCATTTTCACCACTCATAGGGTCATTTTCTGCCACATTCAGCCTATCTGGGGCCAATATGAATGTGAATTATTTACTCTATGGAAGTTCATTAAGTTGTGTTCAGATAGAAGCTATAAGAACAGGTTCTATATAACAGAGTAGCAGCTTCAAAGTTATGGACCAGGTAATTAATTCTGAATTTCAGTGGAAAATCTACTAAAGTTCTATTGCAGCCATATTAACATCAAATGAGTCTATAAGATTCATATTCCTGCAATAAATATCAAGGAGTTAGGAATGATTAAGCAATTATTGTTAAATGTTACAATGATAAAATGGCAAAAAAAGCCCTAAAGAAATTATGAAGATTTGCCAGGTTTTTACATTATACATGGTAAAATCTCAAGGTTTGTCTGTATGCAATAGTAGAGTGCAGCTGGTTAAGGGAAATGTGAATTTGTAGCACACTTGATAATCAGCAGTAGCTCACAAATGCAGAGTATAGCTGAAGTTAAGGTTGCTTGTTCTATTTTTGAGTTATAATAAGTTACTGCACATGAAGACATTCTCAGTGCTGTATCCTCTGGCAAGTCAAAGAGAAATGCACTGCTCAGGGTAAGTACTATCTGCTGATGAAAACCTTTTCCTTTACATGACTTTTCAAAGAGTAGGAAGAATTCAGTATGAGTCACAAACCACAAACTTACATTGTTATAATTCACTATAATGCAGCTTTGAAATAATTGTTAATCTACTTGTCTTCTTCCCTCATAACTGAAAGCATACTGAGGACTTATTATGGAAATTCACGTTTTAGTTTATGCAGACTACATCACTGGAGTGAGAACTGAATGTAGATCAGGAATTCAAGCAGCTACATTCCAAGTACATCCTTCATTTTCATTGAGTGGAAAAGCTACAATAGGCTGTACTTGAGTTAGGTTTTGAGTGAACCATAAATGAGTGCATAGGAAAATCCAAGGTACAGTAACTATTTCAGTTCCCGCTAACAGTGTAAACCTGAACATCTACTTTTTGTGCTACTTTTTAGTTCCTGGATCACTGCACACACCATGATATATATGCAAGATGTAGGCATTAACACTATTTCACAAAAATTAGGGGTTTTTTTCCTACTGAGCAGCGTGAATAAAAAAAATGGACCTAATTGGTTAGAGAAGATTTGACCCAATTTCATCCTCTCTTAGTAAGAACATATTTCGAGACTGTCAGTCTTCTTCAACATTAGGTTAATGTGTTTCATCTCATCTTATATTTTAAAATTTTCATTGTTAAATGTATTTCTGCAGTTGTAATTAAGTGTAATGAAAATAATTATTTCTCAGGATTGTCCTTGTGACTGTTTCTTATTCCCTATCCCTTTCCTTCCTTGTTTCTTTTTCATCCAGAAGAAAGAACACAGCAGATTACAGTCAAACTATAAACTCTTAGTCAATGTTGGGCTTTCCTTAACGAAACCTGAATGTATTATTTCTCTATTGAAACTTTCCAAGTTTGTGTTGTTAAATTGTCACTAGAAAATTCTAGCCCCTTGATTGTATATCATCAATCATTTCAGATACAGAGTTTGGAATAGATGTTAAAAATATTTGATACTTTATGCATTTTGGCAGCATCATTAGCAAAACAAGACTCACCTGCAAGCCAGAAAACTGAAAGCTGGGCATGATTTTGTAATATTCAACCTAGAGAAATACTTTTTCTGCAAAGCTAAATTATCTATATTTACCACTTATCTGAAGTTTTTCTGTATGGCATCTAAACTCCCTTGTTTATGTAAACACCCATCTATAAAAAATAATTATCTTTGCCAGAGGGAAAAAAAAATTCATTTTCGAAGAGTCTTCATTTTGGAAGAGTCTTTAAGGAGAAAGACAGGAAAGAAGACAGTAAAACTAAAAGGAAAAAGAAAAGGTGGCTGAAAAAAAAAAAAGAAAAATCACAAGGAATGTGAGAGACATCAGGCTGGTCTCCTCAAGGCTATGGGGCTCATAACAAACATAAGACATTTTAAAGACTGGCAGCAGAGGCTGTCTAAAGAGTTGTCAAAACAACATGGAATTAAACAAAAAAAATGGCAAAGGTTGTGAAAGATGGGCCACCAAGAAGTGAGAAGCTCTTCCCTTCCAAACAGGCTAAAGGAGCATACCTGGAGGAAATCACCAACTTGCTTGCCAGAAGAATTGAACTCCTGTTGATGTGTTATGGTGACGGATGGTAGAATAATCTAAATCATTTGCTTTCACTTTGCTGCCTGATTACTGCATGTCATCAGTGTTATTAAAAAAAAAAAAAAGAATTAAGCACTGACGAGAAAGGTCATCTGCTCTTGTCATTCTGGCACTTGCACTCCAAATACCCTGCTGGAGGCAGAAACTCTACCTGAGAGATGCCCAGTTTGTTTAAATGGGAGAAGCTTCTGGAAAGTGTGTGAATGGCAGCCAGAAATCACTTAGTAGGACCCACAGGAGATCCTGAGGAGTTTAGTGCCTGTAAACCACTACAGGCAGAAGTGCAGAAGAAAAAGAACATAATGAGAAAATTATGGAAGAGAGTAATATGCTTTCATAACTCTATTTAACATTCTTTTTCCTCACACAAAAGATTTCTGTTTTGCCTATCTTCCTTGCATGTTTGTACCTAGAAAAATAGTGGAGAAACTCTACTCCTATCTTCTAGGCAAAAATCAGAAAATGTTGATTTGGAACAGCCTTCATACATCTACCACAATGAGATTTGTCATGAAGGTCAAAGCATATTCTTATTCTCCAGTCAGATAACATTATCTATGAAACTTTAGAGCCAAATACTTACAATTTAAATGAAAAAGTATTTGTACAATAGGCACATTTATGTACCTAATTTTCTGTATATCCTTTTCCACAAATTTATTCACTATAATATTTGTGAAAGTAATCACAAAAGCAGTGTGTACACAATTTAAATTAATTCATTTAAAATCAAAAGAATATTCATATAAATATGTTTGCTGTATTCATCCAATTCTAATTATTACTTACTTTTGACATCTGTGAAAATCAGATAAACTATTAAAATAGAGTCTAAAGAACAAGCATGAAATGAACATGCTATCAAGTTACACCCTTCAGAAACTATATAAAACTTTAACTACAAATATTCAATTCAATTATATTGCAGGAAGTCATTGGCCAGCTTATTAGAATGATAAAAGTATGGAAATTATTGCAGTTTAAGAACACATAGGGGGGTATTAACATGTTAATTGCAATTAAAGCCTGATATCAATTCCTTGTAGGAAGTCCAAGTTTTTAGTGATTTTAATGAGAACAGAAATGTTAATTAAAAGGATTTTATTTCATATTACTAAGTCTTGCTGATGAATCTAGCAAGTAAGATGGCTATTGCTGACAAAAAGACATCCAGTCAGTATCCCCCTTCCTGCCCCTGAGCCCAAAGCTCCAGCAGAAATACAGTGACCACCCAGCTGGACAGGCACTTTTGTGCCCAAATCACTAAGGCTCCTTCTTTAACAATACTTTTCATTGCTCCCTCATTGCATCAATGAGGCATTGCAATATTAGCTAATTATATAATTAGTGGGTTTTGGTACTTCTATCAGAGCCAAAAATACAAATGCTGGGAAGCAATAAATATCCAGTAAATTTTGCTAATATTGTGGTAGAATTACAAAGTTGCCTCCTCCCTTCTCAAAGAAAGAGAAAAAACAAGGCCCTTCATTCTAACCAAAACATCCAACCCAGAATTCAGTAGCCATCTGGCTTGAGCTGAGTTCTTAAAACCACACATGAGCTACATTAGCTTGTTTTTATTGTATTTTATTTATTCGAGTAGCTTGTATGGTACAATATGCCTCTCCACACCAAACTGCCCTGAATTATATCACTCTTGAGCTAAATATTGGTCAACATGATTGATAATGCTTTATGCAAGCTGAAAACTATAACTACATGTTACAAGCAACAATAAAGAGAATATTGGAGGCAGCAGCTGCATCTGCCTAAAGCAAACACTTTGTCCTTGCTGTGACAACATCTGATGGAAAGCTCTTGCCATTTTTTTTGTCCTATGTATAGCCAACAAAAGCAAGGGGGTTTTCTCCTCTTTCTTCCATTTGTTTGTATCTAGTATAAAAGGCACAGGAATACAGAAGAAACACATGCTAGAATTAAAACACATTGCAAACTGTCATTCAGTAGATCCAGTAGCAAGCAAAGTAGTAGCAAGTAGAGAGATATTGCTGGCATATCCTTATTCTCAGTTGTGTTCCTACAATCTGGCCTTCACAATGGGCCATGAGTATGCTTTAAATTTAGTTTAGAATTAACTTCAGTATTCAGTTCTTCAGCATCTGCATAGAGGAGCAAGAAACCTTTGGTGAAAGTGATGCTTTTCTCCTCCCTTTGAGCTGTCTGACACTCCACAGACAAACCAAGCTGTTATTTAGGTCACTATTAGGTGATCCATGCCACACAATAATCCTGTGGTTAATTCTTCATTTTGCATCTGAGCTGCTAACAAAAATTTGCATACAGTGGTACTTTAAAAAAATTATATTGTCAGAGATTCTTCTTTAAGACTGGAGGTAAGGAGGGGAGAGTCAGAGGATAATTCTTCCCTTCCTACAATTTAGTACTGCAACCCCTTTCTTTTGGTTCTGAATGCTGATGTGCATGTGTGCTGCAAGGTCGAAAACTGCACAAATTAAAATGAGTATGTTTTGTCATTTGCTTTACTTACAGTGTTAGGAACTTTTCTTCCCAGGGCTTCCATTTTCCTCTCTAAAAGACACTCAAACATATATCAATAGATTTCTTTGTGGCTCTGACTAACTGAGTTATATTTTTTTTCAGCAGTAGTAGGTGTTGAAGAATTTGAATTGAAATTTGAAGGTTCCTGGCTCCCAAGCCAGCAGGAGATGAGGTTTAATTGCTTGGAAATACATTTTCACAGCTGATACTGGGGAACAGAAAAAGTCTGTATGTCAAGAGCCTCTAAACTAATCATTTAGCCATAACATGCACCACCCCATACCTGGGGACAATGTAACTGTTAACAGCTTGAAGCTGTTGAAAAAATAGCCAATGAGAAGCTTTCGTCTAATTTTCTAATGCTATTCTTCACCCTGAATAAACTAATAGAAGAGAAATGTCTTATTTTCAATTCTGTCAGTTCAAATGAAAACAATTGTGTGTTCAGCTAGTTTTAGCACTGGAATTTATTAGATCTGAAGTTGTTCATTAAGGCAACAATTTTGAACTTGCTCAGTTGTTAATACACTGGCTATATAAACTCTGGGGCTGTCTGGTATATCTGGTTACACTCTGGAGACTGAGATTTGGTTTCCAGCACTACAGATCAGATCAAGAATGGCAATACCAATTAGCCATTAGTCACTAGATCTCAATTTACCATAATAGAAGGTCATTTCTTCTGAGCATTTTCTCCCTGGAAAGGAAGAGGAAATGTAGGAAACTCTTAACATATTGAAAATTGGGATATGGAAGACTTGGTTATGACTTCTGAGTAGATAATAGGGATAAAAGGTTTATTTCTTTTTGAGCTTACTGTTTTACTATGGGGCAGATTCTGCATGTATTGACTGTGTCTACTATAAGTTAGTATTTTTTTTCAAGTTTCAGTGAAACGGAAAATCTATCTAATCTCACCAAGAATCAAACAGATTGTGCCTGACTCAACACAGGCACATGTGAGATGGTGAGAAACCTCACCTGTGCAACATCCCATTTCTTGCTGCTATAATTATTCCTTTCCCATTGCTTCCATGAAGGACAGAGCAGAGACATAGGTCTGCCTTTTTCTGTGACTTCACCAACTAACCTTTTGCACTGGCTGGTGAAGGAGCCAGCAGCTCCCCTCCCTCCCTGAGGCTGCAGAGGGGCAGCACAGCGCACCTGTGAGCACAGGGCTCCTGAGCGCTGCGGGTCTGGGCTCTGAGGAGGAGAAGGGGTCCATGACACTCATGTAGAGGTTTGCTCTCCTGCCACACAGGAAGCCCATAACAACTCCCTGACCCAAAAGGGTGTCAGTACTCTGCAAGGTCACCTGGGCTTGAGCTTTGAATGTAGCAGACAACTGTGAATTACTCGAGTTACATGGCAAGACTTTATTCCCTGCTCTCCAGAAGAAATATTTTATATTAAATCTGTAAGTGCCTATAAAACATGTAAGCATGAGGTATAGCTGAGCTGTTCGTGATTTTCTAATTCAAGTTATTCAAAGAACAGGGAGGATATAGATGAACATTTACCTCCAGTTACCACTTCAGAGTATCAACTTGGCAATAATCCCTTAAACTAAAACAAAATTTAAAAAAAAATTAAAATGGAATTATTTTTCATAAAGAAGCCCTGTGAACTGCTCAAGTTTATCAGGAAAAATTGTTGTGAAAATCAACTTTATTAAAAAAGTTAATCATTAATGAAGAAAGTGGAAAGAAATTACAGGAGAAAGAGTAGATAGCATCTCAGATCAAATCCTTATTTTTTTTCATAGACAGTAGCAGCTGAAAAAAAAATTGCAAGAGAGTCTTCAGAACTTAGAGGATGCTTGTTGTGAATCAGTCTTACCTAAAACTCGTGTTTGTAAATATAAACAGAGGAGTGGTGCCTGCTGGTAGCTTTGCTAACAATCATCTGACAGATAGTTAACTATAGAAAGGTCAAAGGTCAGGGCTTTTAATCTATAGGTTGATGATCCCTTGGGGACAGTGTGGTGTGAAAAAGAATTTGGTATGCTTGATGCTATTATAGGCAGGATCAGCCTGTCAAAATCCATTAGCACTCACTTTTCTTCCAAATAAGCATTAAGCCAGCTTTTGGTATGATTTTTTTCAATGTAGATTTCTTATCATTCTTAGTAATCCTTTATAAGCATGAAACATTTCATTCCTTATATGCTAAAGAGTGATTTTTCAGGAATTTGTGAAATGCATGCTATATTCTTCAATTAGGCCTATTTAGCATGTTGAATATATTTCTGATAGCCTTAAAATTAAGTTAAAGAGTCTATGAAGAAAAAATAGTCATCTTGAAAGTGTAGCTTAATGTGTGAGGCACAGAGTTATCTCACAGTGTAAGTTTCTTGCTTATAGCATGACAAAGACCAAAACAAATCTGAATACTCTATTTAAAAGGAAATCAGAAATAATTTTAGTCCTACTTTATTGCTTTCAGACCCAAAGTGTTTTAACTTGACATTTTCGCTGAATATTTTATATGTTCTTTGACTCTCTAGATAGCTGTAAGGGAGAAAAACTTCATTTGCTTTTCACATTTGTTCATTGCAGTTTCAAAAACACTTCTTATAATGACCTTGAAAGTAAAGGAAGTTGTGAAGGTTTTTTGCTACATGACATTCATTAGTAAGTAATGCAGGAAGAATGCTAATAGTATGTTGCTGAAATATGTAAAGAACTGTATTTTTTCATTGTGTTAAAAATCAAGATGTGTAGCTTAAATGACAATAAGGTGTAGCATATGCACTGAGAATATTCTGAAAGCTTTTATCAGAGCAAAGAACAGTTAAGAAAATGTAATAAAAGCAAAATGAAAACAAATTTCTCAGCAGATTATAACATATTTATAGCAGTTACATAATACCATGTTTAAGTATGATTAAAAAATCTTCAGTAAAAAGTTATTACATGTAGCTTTGAATCTGACTTCTGTCAGCTTCAGAACATACAGCCTTACATATATTTCCATCCCATATGTCAACCTTTAAAAATAGGTTTGGAAAATAGAATGAAATCTTTTGATGTTCGCTATCATAGCTTTGGCTGTTTATAAAAAAAATCAAATCAATGCCTCCCAATATGTAATAAATCTTGACTTTACCTCCCCAAAGATTACATCTGTATGTTCAGAAAGGCTCAGTCAGTCTGGTTCATTTAATGGGCAGATGCATGTCATGCAATTCTTGATGAGAAACTTGTGAGCATTCTTTGGCCATGTCTACTTTGAGCTGTCAGATGCTTTTCTCTTGGGTATCTTTCCTTTTGCTGTGCATCAGACCAAGATAATATTTTATTGTTGGTCATAATTAATAATTCATTGAAATGCATCAAATGAACACACACACAAAAAAAAGGTGGATATAAATCTTATTAGGTCCCTGGATAAAGTCACAGTATGCCTTTGCATTTTGAATTTCCAGGCATATATTATATCATCCAATATTGAAACAAGCTGAGAAATGTAATATAAAAATTTGATAAATTGCTTTCTGCCTGTAAATGAGAAAACAGACTTGTAAAATGTGAAATGAACCATTCTGGCAAAGAAGAATTTGAGTTTAGAGTGTAAACACTTGAGTTAATGGCTAGGGTATCTCTGAGTCTCAGAAGCTGTGGTACACAGGGAGGGTGAAAGTGAGGTTATGGAAGCTCTTCAATATTTTACTTTGAACATCCTTGCAGGCCTTAATTAGACAGATTACCTGTTATGCATGGTGCAGTGTGCTGAACAGTTTTAAACTGGCTTGTCCTCAAGGCAAATGGAAAGCAAAGTCAAAAAGAATTACACTCTACACAAATAACAATGAACCTGCTATTAATGTTACGGGGGAAAAATGAAACCTTCCCAGTTCATATGCCATTTAATTTTTAACTAACAAAAGAGTTTGTTAAATATTTACTGACCACTTGAATTTTTGTACCTATTCTGCCCACCCTTCACTGCCTCAATCTGCATGAAATCATAATAACATTTAATGTTGCAATTACTTGACTTTTTCTGATTTGTATTGCTTTATATCTGGGAAAATGTGACAACATAATGAAAACTTCTTTGACATGAAAATTAATAAATGCTTTCTTTATTTATATAAAGTGGATTTTTAAAATTCCCAGTTCAATTCCATATCTCCAACAGAAAGCATAGAGAAGCAGTAAGTATGTTTACTAATGGTTCCAGGATACAAGTGTTAACTTGCTGTATATATGCTAAATTCCTGAATCTATTTAATCGGTTTATTCAGCCAGCCACCTACAGGGAAGGTCACCATGTCAAGCAATGCTGAATGGTATTTTGTGTGAATTGGGAACAGAACTTTTAAAGGCTAGAGGTTTAGGAACATAAACCAGATGTGCTCATTTGAAATAGTCTACTTATTAAAAAAAGGTCAAACACTTAGATCTTTTTAAAATCTTACTGTCAGACACACTCCATAGAACTAAGAATATTACTGTTCTGAATTGTATGAATTTCACCAATTTCTTAGCTGAAATATGTCATCTGATCTTTGCCATAAATACATTACTTTCTTGTTTATCATCTAATATTGCATGCAAGAATTTTATTCTGTCAGATTAATATTTTTCAAGATAATGACTTTAAAAATCCTTTTACATGTTTTCATTTTTATTGTTCAGAATTTCTGCAAGCAATTAATTACAAAACAGGTTTTTTTGCCAATAATTTGCACAGAATAAATCTAGATAATGGTGTGGTAGTGTGGATATGTTTGTTGGTCTGGGGTTTTTGTTTGGGGGGAGAGAGGGTAGGTCATTCCATATATACATGTCTAAAGATGGATCCCCTGTCCATAGGAGTCAAATTAAATATCATACAGTTATGGGTGGAATTTAACTCTGTTGGTCACTCTGCTAATCTGCTTTACTGAACTACCTACACTGACTGGCAGGATCTCATTTTTTGCTATCCTCAAATTCCTAGATAGGAAATTTTAGGACTTTTTAGAAGAAAAAATGTTGAAGTGTGAATCAAGCGACCTGAAAGGTGTGTAGGGAGAAGGAGTCAAAATTTTTTCCAACTTCCACACAGAATATGGAATATTAAATCGAGCTCTATTCATTCTGCTTGAACAACCAGTCCACCCAACGCTGAGAAGCTGCTCAGAGCAGTGAAGGTTGAAAGCCTCTGTTCTCCTCCCATTCTGAGTCCCACCCTTCTTGCTAGAACCCCTCAGAGGAACAAAGCAGAAAAACAAAAGAAAAATAAATACCTGATAGAGCAATCAAAAGTTGCAGCAGAGCAGAGAAAATGAAACACCTGCCTTTGATAATATACAGCAACTGATTGCCATGAAATGTCTGTAGTTCTCCTTTCTCTGGTATGGATTACATAGCTATTGACAATTTTCTTATTTCAACTACTTTATGATCTTGAAGGTCATAAGAATCCTGGAGCTGTAATGAACAAAAAGCAAATCTGCTCTTTGGAGAAGTTATTCTGCCTTCTGCTTGAGCTACATCACTTTCTGTCCCTCACAGTAACCACACAGAGCAAGGACAGCAACCAGAGTGGGCTACCAAAACCAGCCAACAAATAAAACCACAAAAACAGTTCACCAACAAAATCACAATTATAACTGAGGATAATTTTGCCTAGGTTATATTCAGATGGTTTGCTCTGTTTTGCATTTGAATACTTTTCACAGAGTGTTCTTTTTGCATAGTGAACTGCAGTTGACTTTCCCTTTCTAGGTCAGAAACATTATTCACCCTTCAATGTACATCTCCTTTAAAAAAATAAACAAACTTGAATTAAGTTCTGGGTTGTACCCATTTAAATTTACACAGAAGAAAACCCTGAGCACTGATACATATTAAGTAAATGTTTTCCTGCAAAGGATTATATCTTTTTTTTTTTTTTTTCTCTCAAGCGTGCTATGATTTGGGTTTGGATCTTATGAAAGGCTAATCAAGTGTTTTGGAAATATATATTTTTTTTCCTTCTGATATAAAATATGAGTAAAATATATCTAGCATAACTCATTTCCCGAAAGAGTCTTTGGATTCATAGCGTTATTTCTTAGAATAAGAACAAAATTGGTCATATTTGATAACCTTAGGGATTTCTTCTAAATTTTCCAAAAATACAAATTTTTAACAAATTAATTTACTGATTCTATAATTTTATGGAGATTTCATAAACCATAACTGCAAAAAAATTTGATTAAAAAAAATAAAAATGCTTTCCAGAAGTATTAATTTTTTTTGTACATACACACAAACTTTCAAAATAAAAATCACAAATAAATGAGGCAGATATTCTAAGAACCTCCTTCTGCTAATATTTATCTTTATGACTGATAATTTAACTGACCTAGTCTCTTCTTTGGGTAGTTTATCAAGGTAACATTTTTAGTTATTAAATGCTCTTACACTATCTGTGATGAAACTTAGAAAATTTTGGGCTCTTTTTATCAATTTTGTTAACTGGAAATGTGTCCATCTGACACAAAATTTTCAGAGGTTGACCATATGAAATTTTTTTTAAGTGTGTGAATTATTGATTTGTTCATTACTACATTAGTATTAGTTCAGCCTTCTATTTAAGGATTAAACATGAACACTGTTTAAAGTTAAATATTCTACTGAATATTTACAACACGTCATTTTTTTAATAAAGTACACTATTTGTACTTATTTTATTTGTGGAGTTAAGAGTCGAAGAGATACATTACTCTATTTCAGAGGAAAAATAGTACATTTCCTTTCCTTCAAAAAAACTTTACAGAAAAAAATCAAGATGGATCAAAATGTTAGGGTTGTAGCACTTGCAGTGTTTTTGTTCCTTTTGAAATGCCCACTTTAGTATTTCCTACTTTTTCCAAATGGACACTATATTTTAATTTAATTCCAACCTAATTAAAGTAGCAATATCAAAAATCATTATGGTATACGAGACTGTGAATGAGACTCATTCAATTAATGTAAGGTCATGAGAAACTGTAAATAAGTATTTTAAATTAGAGCATATATCTTTAGTTTATTAATCCATCATTATTTGCTTCATTGTTTCCAAAAGCTTATTTTGCTTCTCAGACATGATAAAAAATAATTGACTTGGTTTGCAAAAGAGAGGTTATACTAGCATGAGGCTTAAAAAGACATCTGATGGAGCATTGCTATTATTCAGATATCCAAGGATAAGTACCCAGAGTAGTTTAGTGACGAACTGTGACTAGATAGTGTGAAAAGTCTCAGAGGAAAAGCTAAAAGCAGGTGAAGCAAAGTGGCATTTTAGAGGCTCTGCTGGAAAGCTGCACAAGCCAGACTCAGCAGGTCCATGTCACTGGTGTCTGCCTTCTGCAAGGAGCACCCTGCAAATGGAAAAGAAAATGCTGCAATGGCTCAGATTTTCTGGCAACTCCACCTTAGCAGTGAAGATAAAAATTGCTGTTTTGTACTCTCTGACCCATGAAACCTAATTATCTCCTTTTCTTGGTTAACTTGATAGCAAATCAAGCACCTTCTCATACTACAGTACTACTTCTGAATCTCTGCTTCATTCCTGCTTTTGGATAGGAAGAACTGACCTTACTGTTATGAATTTGAAACAACCCCAGTGAAGGTCAAAAACAGCTGGAATAACATCCGTTCTAATACAATTTAATTAGCATTGGTTGTTCAGAGTATTCTCCCAGTACAGTGCTGGCCTCACTACATCAAGGTCTTGATCTGACTCATTGGCAAAATGCTCACTGATTTTCCCAGAACAGGGATTTTGCTATGTAGTTTGTGGGATGCTGCAGTCTTTGAACCTATCCTTATACAAAATATTTTTGAAAAACAACCTCAAAATCAATTTCAAACATTTTCTGTAATTGTGTTCTTAAAGGATTAATTATTTTTCAGTAGTCTCTTTGACTTTAATCATCTTAATGATTTGTGATAGAGTAGAGCATAGCATTCTGGGCTTTTATTGTGTTAGGTACTGTACAATGAGAAAAAGGTGTGTCTTACCAAAAGTAATGTTATTCTTCTCCACTTCCTCTGACAAAATGTTTTAGACTGTTCACAGTTATCGGCTACATGTGCAGTTTAATACTGCTTCCAATTATCACAAAGTAAACGTATGCTGTAAAAACCTCTGCTGCTTTATATTCTGTGTGCCACCTAACAATCTTCTGCCCTGTTTGCCTTTTGTACTGCTGTTGTGCTCTGGACTGATGGTTTCAATGATTTTTCCCTTTCTAATCACTGTGCTGGATGATTGTTCTATTAAACTCAAAGGCCCTACATTGGTTTCTTGCTTCACACCTTATTATTTTATACTTATCTCACACTTATACAAACTTATCTGAAACTCTCTGGCCTAAAAGAATTTGTGGGGTTCACAAATAAGGAAGCTGAAAAACTCTCTTGGTCAGTGGTTTCTGAGTTATAGCAGGGTTCCTCCTGCAGTTTTTGAGACTTTTGATTTCAAGTCATTCATTCAATCAGTCAGTTGAAATCTTCCAGGCTTCAGACAAACTCCCAGTTCTCTGTCTCCTCACCTTTTGAAAAACATTGGCTTTTGCATGAAGGGAATACATGTTGTGGAGCTGACATGATTTCAGCACTCTACTGACAAAGGCTGTTCTATACAATTTTAAACTTTTTCTCATTAAGTGCAGAAGTGTAAAATAAAACTTTCAGATAGCTCTAATAAAAATAGGAAAGTGCTTCTACAAAGCATAGTTTTGAAAGTTCTGGTTGTTAACTTACATGACTGTTTTCATGACCTTTTTGGCTCTATGAGAGACATTTAATATTGGGTTATTTCTAAAGATATTAGAGGCCACATAACTTACTGGACTTGATGGGTTTTATTTGTTTTAACTATACTGTTGCATCCATTTTTAATTCTTGAGAATACTACTACCATTGCATTCTAAAAAGCTGTAAAGAATGAATGTTACCAACTCCTGGGACAGTATTCATTCACCAAGGGAAAATCTCAATCATACTCCCCAAAGCATTACAGATGAAAAGAATATTTTTTGTTTAAGTACTGCTTAATGCAACCGTTAAGTGCTTTGTTGTGCTACATTTTATTATAGTAGTCAAACTTACCCCCTTCTATTGTCAATTTACAAAATACATCATCCTTGAATTGCTTTTTGAAGAAAGGCTATGGTGTTAATATATATATTTCAATAATTAATGGAATAATAAAGTAAGCCTAGATTTGACTGTGTTCCCAGTGAAAATGCAAAAAAAAAACCCAGTAGCTGTTTTTATTTTAACAAAATAATGGAACAAATTTAAAAATATAAATATAACATCTAAACTTTTTAAAAAATTATTTCTTTTTCTTCAATGAGATTAGGTATTTCAACGGTCATTTTAAGATACTGAAAAACACACTCCATTAAAATGCCCTTTGTGTACTAAAAGAAATTGTGTTCAAATTAAGGTTTTGTAAACTGTGAATTGGGGCTTGGATGAATCTTATAAGTAATCATTAAAATGCTTTATTTAGTAGTGATTTAGTTTTTACTGATTTCAGTTATAAATCAAGTTTTCTGTTGAACAGAAATGTTCTGAGACACACAATGGAAAAACTTGTAAAGAAACTCTCAACAGACACCAGAATTAGGAGATAATAAAACAAGGAAATAGACTGCAGCAAAGATAAATCATTGTTTTACTGGTTTGGCTTGGTCTGTTCTTTCCAGCAAGATGCTCCTTTGGAGCCCTGTTATTGCCAAGGTCCTCACTGAAAAACTGGTGAAATTATTTCTAGCAGTAAAATGTGTTTTATTCATCAGGAAGAGTCCAGTTCACAGTAGTCCTTAACCTTCTGACCCTCATATTCCTTGCTGAAATATAATTTTCTTAATTTTGTTTAACCACTAGCTGAAGAAAAAAATATAGCAAGTATACTTGCAATGCAGTTTGGAACATCTAGCGTATCTTGACATTTTGCATCCTGGCAAAATTGCAATTATAATGCTTTAAGTATACCTAACATGCCCTGACAGTCCATTTAGAAGAATGAACATGGCATTGAAAACTGTTTTCAAAAAACATTTTTGTTCAAGAAATATGCACAGAAAAAATAATTCAGCAATTCAATTTGGTTTTGAAATCAAACTTCCAAAGGTTTTAAGAACGTTTGCTACAGAAACAGAACATAGATTTAACAGAATATACATGCAGTTAGAATTGGCTGAACATCTTTTCCCTTACAGTTTTTAGAAAAATATTTTGAAAGAAAAAGAATAACAAGTAAATACTAATCAGAAATTTAAACTCCCTTTTGTGTGCCAATAGCCTCTCTCACTCTAAATGCAGATATTTTGGGGAGGTTAGTAACTTATGTGAACAAAAGTGTATTGACATCAATATTTTTCAAAAATGAATAAGAATCATAATCATGATTAAATGTGAAGAGGTATTTGAATGCATTTGTATTTTCTGAAGTCTTTCTGTTTCTGAATGTTGAATGAGACCCAAGACTTACTGGTGAGAGCAACAATTGATGGCAGGAAAGGGCAGAGTTTAATTCCGATATCAGGCTCAGCTTTCCTCCAGGTCACTGGGTAAAATCCTAACTAAGCACCTAAAACCTTGAGTTCAGTCATTTGCTTGTGGCTTGGTTTCTGTTGGCAAAACAATTTTAATTGCACATCCTTACTCTCTGAGGCTGTTGTGGCAATCTGTCCATGAAAGGTTGAGGACAGGGGGGACTGCAGGAGCCCAGGGAACACCCAGGGGTTGCCCACGTGTGCACCACACACTGATCAGGCTCTGCAGCTCGAAGCCTGCCAGCTCTGCCCTTCAGTCTGGAAAACTCCACTGAGCTTCAAGCAGGGAGGTACCACACATGCTTGCTTTTCTTTTCCCCAGCATGTTTGGCACTATCTGAGCATGCATATTTAGCATTTCTGCTCAGCTCTCTTAACATTCCGTGACACTTGCAAGAAAGTCAAGAATAATGCAGACTCTCATGCTTGACATCTGGCCCTCAGTGTCACTGTTTCTTCCTCTGCTACAGCTACAGAGAAAAATTCTGAGAGCAGCACAGCTTTTCTCTCTAGGCCAGTTCTTTGACAGGCTGTGATATATTAATAACAAGCACTACTTTAAATTACTTTGGTAAACCCCCAAAGAAGTGATTGGAATGAAGAAATGCGACTCACATTACCCACATTTGTTGAAGGGAGTCTTAATGTCAGCTTTAGCAGCACAGAAATCATCTACAACCAGATACAGGACCAAAAACAACTGATCATTTAGGGGAGCAGCCCTCCTCTCCACTCTCTGTGCAGTGTTGGGGAGTCTGCTTTGCAAGACCACTTGAAAGCTTTCAAAGATAGAGAGGCTTCTGTGGAGCAAACAGCATTCTTAAT